>MDYQ01000080.1:0-104113 GCA_003024175.1 Planoprotostelium fungivorum
GTGTCCGAGTTGTTAGAGATGGTGAAATATCTGGACAAGGTAGGTAACGAGCCATTTGAAGTGAAGGAGGAGTCCCACGCTGTCATGGCCGAGCAAGAGAAGGAACAATTTGAAAAGGGTGAGCGTTGTAGATGAACGACGAGATTTCGTCGACATTTCGTCTGATGACGTCACAGCATCTGAGAACGAGAGGGAGTTTTTGATCCAATGGAAGGCAAGAATCGATCAGTTGAGGGAGAGGCTATCTGCTCAAGACGGCGGCCGCCGCAACACTGCATCAGACAAGGGTGGAAAGGTGAGTGAAAACTCGTCGAAATCTCACTCACTGACACGTCAGGTCATCCTGGGCAACAAGATTGAATTCGATCACGTCGACATTGTTTCGCCCGAGGGCAAATTGCTGGTCAAGGATCTGTGCTTTGAAGGTGAGAACTGGCCAGACATCTCATCTTTGTCGACACACCTGCAGTACCCCCCGGCCGTAATGTCATGGTAACGGGTCCCAACGGAAGCGGTAAGAGTTCTCTCTTCCGAGTCGTCGGTGAACTGTGGCCCCTGCACAACGGTCGCATGATCAAGCCCAGAAACAACGGTGAAAACTCGACGAAAACTCGCCGCTCACTCCACCAGATTTCCTCTTCGTTCCACAGAAGCCATACCAAGTCCTGGGAACATTGAGAGATCAGATCATCTACCCAGACACTCCCACGCAGATGGCCCAGGCCGGCATCACAGATGCAGATCTACAGAGCCTATTAGATCTGGTCGATCCATCCCACACCATCTCCAACCAGTGGCAGATGGACGAAGTGAAAGATTGGATACAGACCTTCTCTGGAGGTCAGAAGCAGAGAGTTGCCATGGCCAGGTTGTTCTATCACAAGCCGCAGTTTGCCATATTAGACGAGTGCACTTCCGCCGTGTCAGAAGAGGTGGGGGACATTGGAAGTGAAGACTGAAGGAGAAAAGGTGGAGGGAAAGATCTACGAGACGTGCAAGCAGCTGGGGATCACGCTGTTCACAGTGTCTCACAGGAGAGTGCTGCAGAGGTATCACGATTACCAGTTGAGATTTGACGGGAGCGGTGGTTACGAGTGGACCAAGATCAATCATGAAGAGGACAAATAAATGTCATTTCCAATGGATGTGTAGAATGTCAGTCTCATGATCATGAGATGATTGCGCCCACCGTTGTCTTGTACAATGACACTGAGTCAATGAGGTAACGCGCAAGTAGATCGGATCTATTTGCAAGGCTAGATTTTGCTTGTGAATGGAAGTAGTGTATTTTGTGATACTGCATGATTGGTTCGTGAGTTCTCTGGTGAATCTGTTGCAACTGAATAGCCAGACTCCTATTCTTGAACCAATCTATCATTTGCAGAATTGTACGCTACCTACACAAAACTGTCAATCAGCACCCTACTCAACATCTAACGTTACGTCCTCCGTCAGCAATGAGTTCAAATTGTTTGAAGTCAATACCAGGAGAACATCTTTGTTGAGAACATCTGTAAACTCAGAGAGTCTCAACAGCGCACCATTGACAGAACTGAAGGCAAAATCATTGTCCATTGTGCAGAGACGCTGATTCCAGTGGTGATGTTTGATTGTCCCATCATCACATGACACCTCTATGTCAGGACAAAAGCAAGCGTCTCTGATCAGTTGAAGCGCCGCTACATTCTACCATCAATGTGCTCTAGATGGTGTGACAAAACATCAAAAGGTTGTCCGCGGCGAGGATCGAACTCGCGACCTTAGGATTCCTCCATTTGGAAATTGTAGATATGAGACCTACACTCTAACCGACTGAGCTACGCAGACTGATGTTTGCAGGCTCAAATTTGACCATGATGGACACATGAATTGGTCATCTTAATGAGATTTTCTGCACTGGGTAATGAAGAAGATCATCCAGAATCACAGAATTATCTCGGTCGTGGAAAAGATCACACAAGCCTCCGCATTACGGCAGGACGAAGATCCTATCCAGTACACATGCCACTGGGTACCATTCTTCGCCTCAAGAGCAAAGAGGCAGGAGGTACTGACATCTTGATCCCCCTCGATGGTGAGAAGAGATCGTTCTCTCTTGGAAGAAACCCAAAGTGCTCCATTTTAGAACCTGCTTGCAGTCGTCAGCAAGTGGAAATCACGTGGGACGATGATCATCAGAAAGTGAAAGCCACTCTTGTGAGCTGTTTGATAATGCAGATGAATTATTGCGCTCACACGTGCATAGACGGGAAGGAAACCATCATTTTACATTAGAAATGGAAAACGGTCTCCCATCGAGAAACATTCACCCACGATACTCGAAGAGTCAGACATAATCGAGCTCATCAGCGGTCGTCTTCAATATACAGTTCATTTCGAAGACCAATCCGCTGGCGATCACATGTTCAAGAAGCCCAAATCATTATCACGGCCGGAGATCTTTGAAGCGACGCAATCAGATACACTGATGGAAGATGAACTCGTCATTAAGCGATCCATCGAATTGGCACGAAGTACCTCAGGGGTGAAGCGTGTCACAATCGCATCGCGGTTGATTCGAAACAGGGAGGAAACACTGGCCTCACGCAGGATGTAGACAATACGTCCGTGTCGGAGCCTCACGATGTGAGATGTGCATCAATCCATCGCACGGGATTCACCATTACACAGGATGGGACGTCACATCCAAACAAGCGATTGAGAAGATCAGAACAAGACGTAGAAGATGTGAGCCATCTCATGTGCACATCACATCTCATCATCGATAGGAATCTAATCATGCACCCATGGACACCGTCCAGGAAGAAAAAGAGAAGGAATCAAAGGAAACAGAAGAGAGAGAGCTACCTCCAAAAGATGCAGATGAACCACTCATGATCGTACAAGATGAACAAGACAAAGAAGGAGAGGAAACACAAAAGGGGAGAGCAGAAGAGAAAGGAGAGGATAACATAAGAGAAGAGAAAGGAGAGGATAACATAAGAGAAGAGAAAGGAGAGGATAACATAAGAGAAGAGAAGAACGACGGCAGTGCACGCGTTTCCGTCGTAGAGGACGATGAAGTCATCGATGACCTCGGTGCGTCACCGTTCGATCGTGAAATCTCGCTGAAATCCACGACAGATCCACTCGAATTGGCGGGAGAAGGTTCCCAGCTGGCCCGATACGAGATGGAGCAAGAGATGACAGACGAAGAGTACGCCAGACAACTACAGAACCAATTTGACGCCGAGCTCGAAGTCATAGAGAAGGGAGAACAGTGTGATTCACAAGAGAGGGAGAAGAATTCGAATCGAGTCATCAGCATCGATGAGAACAATTCGTTGATCTCGGACGAAGAATTTGCCAGGCAACTACAAGAGGGTGAGTGGATGATGTGACGGGGTGGACTGATGGATGTGAAGAGGAAGATAAGGAGGAGAGGGAGAGGAAGAAGAAGCAGGAGCTGCACGACATGCAGTTGGCGAGAGAACTCTTACGGGCCGAGATGGAGGCAGAGCGTCAGGCGGCTGTCGTTGTATTGGACCCATCTGTGCAAGGGCAAGCAGTACAGCAGCCACAATCACAACAGCCACAATTACAACAGCCACAATTGCAACAGCCACATGTTCAAAAGACACCAACACCTCAACCTGTACAGTCCACGACAAATTCGACCAACTCGGCCAATGAACAGGTGAGAAGGAGATCTCGACGAAATTTCACCGAAACTCTCTCAGTTACCGAAAGAGGCAGCGAGAGCGTACAATGAACTATTGTGAGTAGGATACGTATGCCATCCATGACATCTATCAGGATGTTCAATGGAATAGAGAAGGTGGAAGTGTACCGCCTCATCAGGGCAGGTGCACCGCTGAATCTCAGACAACAATATCTACGACGTCTCATCGAAACCGTTTTAGAACACAGAGACATCCTGGTGACAATCACATCGTCGATTCGATGTCATCTGATTCACCATTTGATGTCATCTGATTCACGATTCGAATAGGAGAGGGCCTTCTCACGTGAATCAGTGGATGCAAATCTTCTCATCGATCAGATCCCCGAAGTGAACGTGAAACCAGCGGCATCGCAAGCCGCTCCACCTGCCGCTCCCATCGCTACACCCCATTCTGTCCCTGCAGCTCCGTTTTCTGCACCAGTATCGAACGGTCCGCTCGTCAGCAACACCATGCCAGGTGACCTCCTTCGTTTCATTCTCCGTATCATCTCATCATCTCGTGAAGACGTGTTCATTCGTCTCTTCGTTTCATTCTCTTGACAATGTTAACTATGGATCATTCTGATGATGGTGCAGTTTTGAACACTGCAAAGTTGTACAACATCATTGCAAGAGAAGTGTATCCTACCATGGATAGACAGACACAGACGCTACTTCGAACACTACTGATCAATTATCACAAGAAGTCGGTGAGTTGAAATTCAATCGAAATTCCGTTGAGAATTGGAAGATCACCACGCAAGTCTTCATGGAACAGACCCGATTCTTATTGGGAGATCAATTAATGAACGAAACCATCAACCGGGCCAATATGGAGGCACAGAAGGATAGAACTGTGGGTCGTCATCACCATCAACACCATCACATCACCCACATCATCACATCATCACCAACACCATCACATCATCACATCATCACATCATCACCAACACCATCACATCATCACATCATCACGTCAATTGAAGAGATGAACAGATGAATACGAGTCAGCCAGCAGCGAATCCACTGTCCACTCCACAGGCGAGACCGATCGTCAGTCCAATCGTGACGAGAAATCCTGTCTCCGCTCAACATCCCATACCTTACTACGCCCCCACTGTCATCCGTCTCATCCATTTCTCTTGGTCAGCGGTGAGATCAATCTTCACATCACACACCATGACTTCACATCACACATCATGACTCCACATCCCACATGATGACTTCACACATCACACATCATGACTTCACACATCTCACGGTGTGCAGATGCCCAAGCCTGCCAATAAATCAGAAGTTGCTTATCAGGCCAAGGTGATCACGTGATCACCTGTGCTCCGACTGACGAGATGCAGGTGAGAGCTGTACTCCACACGTTGGCTGCCATCGAACACGAACTGTGGTTCACGAGAGTCTACAACATGGACCCCACCCTACACAGTGCCTTCCAGCTTCGCGCCAACACCTACGTAACTCGGTTTCTCCACGACATTTCACTCACTTCTCGCAGAAATCTCCATTCATGACACCCTACCTCAAAGGTTGCACCCCGAGTCAGTACGTCACTTTCACGCAACGTCTCGCTGCCCTGGAAGAACCAACGAAAACTCTATACTTTGAGATCAAGAACTCGCCCATTTGGGTCAAACCTTCCGTCTCCTTAGCTAGCCCCTCGCACGGTCTATCTACAACGAGCCGTCCCGTGGTGGGCACGCCGTTGGTCAAGATGCCGGGCGTGGGAATTGATGGAGCACATGGGAATGCCGTTGGAGCATCTGGGAACGTCAGTGGAGCCGCGGGAGGCTCGACTGACATCGGAGAGAAAGATCTCCAGAAGATCATGGAGAATCAAGTGGACGAATTACCCGAAAAGGAAGCCGACAAGAGTCTCAGAGTCTCATTGTACACCCACCAGAAGCAAGCCCTGTGGTGAGTTCCCGCCAAAATCTCGATTCAAATATCAAAAATCCGCAGGTGGATGTGCCAGAAGGAAGAGAAAGATCACTGTGGTATTCTGGCCGATGACATGTGACACGCGATGACGTCATTCTATATTGATACGATACAACAGGGGCCTAGGAAAGACGGTGGAAGCGATGGCACTGATGGTGACCAACCGTATAGAAGGACCTCAACTGAATCTCATCGTCTGTCCTGTATCACTTGTTTATCATTGGGACTCCGAGATCAAAAATAAGACGAAGGGCGTTCTAAAGAAGGTGAGAGATTTCGATGAAATTTCGTTGTGACGTGGGACAGGTACTCGTCTATCACGGAGCGTCGAGGTGAAGTATTGTCACATCCGTCTACAACGATGTAGATTGGATTTTGATCATCTATAGAATAAGGGACGTGAAGAGGTTATCCGAGTATGACGTCATCATTACGACGTACAACACCATCGCCAGTGAATGGAAATCTGACGGTGTGGGCCCCCTCCTCAAAGTGAAATTTCATCGAGTTCTACTCGATGAGGCTCACGCCATCAAGAACAAAGCGACGAGATCGGCCAAAGCTTGCTTCGAGCTGAAGGCGAAGAATCGATGGTGCCTGACGGGGACACCGTGAGTTGTAGATGGAGGGAGGGGGTGACGGTTGCCAGGATACACAATACGCTGGACGATCTGTACTCCCTCATCGTGTTCATGAAGTACAAACCGTACAACGATCTAGCCGTGTGGAAGAATAAGATCGTGGCGGGAATCAGTAAGAATAATGCTAATAACAATTTTGCAAAGGTGATCCATCATTGTACCACATCATCACACCATCATCAAATAAATCGCATCACGTCACATCATCCAATTGCATCATCAACACAACATCATCACATCATCACATCACATCACATCCATCGATTCACACAGACAGGTCCGAGCCCTCATGAAAGTCCTCCTCCTCCGTCGCATGAAAAACTCCACCATCGACGGCCGCCCCATCATCACCCTCCCTCCAAAAGAAGAAACCCTCCGAAAAGACGATTTCACCCCCGAAGAAGCCGATTTCTATCGAGCCCTCGAAACGCAAGCTCAAGTCCAATTCAACAAGTACTTGAGAGCGGGCTCGGTCATGCGAAACTACTCGAACGTCTTAGTTCTACTGTTGAGGCTGAGACAGGCATGCGATCATCCGACGCTGGTCATCTCGAGGTCGGACGTTGAGTCGGGCGAGAAACCGTTGATGCGAGTGCCGGATATGCCGAAGGGAAACGATGTCGCGGGGAGGATCAGTAAGGAGGCGATGGAACGCATTCAATTGAACGCGGTGAGTTGAAAGAGGATGTGGTCATGAGGGACGACGATCGTCATCGATCGTCCACATCCGATCGGATGATCGATCGGGATGATCATGTGATCGCGATGAGTGATCGTGATGCAGGATGAATGTTCGGTCTGTCTCGAAGTCAGAACTGAACCCACTGCCACCATCTGTGGACACATCTTCTGCAGGGAATGTATATACAATACCATCAACCTCAGTCCACTCTGTCCCGTGAGCCTCTACATCGTTGTAGACGGAAATTAACGCTGTTGTAGATGTGTCGACACACATTAGGATTTAACGATCTCATATCGCTCGATAAGTTGGTCCCCACAGATGAGGAGAAACCAAAGGACATCGAATTCGAAGGTATTCTCATCTGTTTTTAATGTCCATCTACAAACAGCCATTTCCCATCTACAACCAACCATCTCTCTATTTACAACGATCCTTATTCACCCTCACAGCCGGTAAGAGCCAGCAGTACGACTCTACAAAGATGAGAATTCTCATCTCCGGGCTCTTCGACATGCAGAGGAACAACCGAGAAGACAAGGCCGTCGTCTTCTCTCAGTGGACCTCCATGCTCGATCTCATCGGCCCCAAATTGGACGACGCCGGATTCAAATACTTGAGATTCGACGGGACTCTGAGTATGTCACAGAGACAGAGAGTGCTCGATCAGTTCTCTGCAGATCCCACGGCAAAGGTTCTACTCATGTCTCTCAAGACGGGTGGGGTGGGGTTGAATCTGTGCACGGCGAATCATTTATTCTTCTTGGGTGGGATTTTCTTTTCTTCAGAGATGATTTCTTTTTCTATCACAAATCTTATTTGAAGAATTTCGATTCACATTTTTCGTGCTCTGAAGGCGTTGTAGATTGTTGGTGGAATCCACAGATTGAGAGGCAGGCCGTCGATCGAGTGTATCGATTGGGACAGACGAAGAATGTCAAGATCGTTCGGCTGTCTATATCCGAGACGGTCGAGGAGAGGATCTTAAAGATGCAGGAGGTGACACACGATGATGAGACGATGGAAGCTGATGAGATGACAGGCCAAGTTGGCTCTTGCAGAGAACACGTTGGGAGGAGGCAGCCAGCAAGACAGAAAACTTTCCATCGAAGATCTCAAATTTCTCTTTGGTGTTCGATAAAAGATTTGTACAAAAGATCTTCTCGAAAGCTACAAAAAACGAAAAGAAAAGACGAAACATTGGACACTTTTTCTGTATTTCCTTCTCAAATATTGCACTTACCAAAAGTGGATTTCTTTCCTCCTGTCCTTCGCGTCGTTGGAGGTTGAATCTGCAGGGTTGGACTGGTCTTGCTCTCTGCGGGTTTAGACGTTGATTCCGTCTTCGTGCCGCTGTTCTTCGTGGCGGGGGGAGAGCTGTCATCCTGGAGGCTGGCTGAAGAAGATGAGTCCGTGTTGGATGATGGAAGGGAGATCACCGATGACTCCCGTATCGACTGTCTGCTCTCGGTTGTCGTTCTCCTTCACGTTCTTGATGTACGTCTCTGCCAAAAAATCGAAAACTGAATGAGCATCAGCGAGAGACGTGATGTGTTTAGATGTCTTTCACCTTCGTTCACGTTGAAGCCTTGTTTGACGGATGTTCTGAAGAACTTGAGCTTCAGTCGGGCGGCGAGCTCTTCCGCTTCATCCCTGAGGTCGTCAGACGACGGAAATCATCTCTAAAACTCACGTGGTCATCACAGAGCGGTCGATCAAGTCCACTTTGTTCTGAATGAGGCACATCGCGATGTTGCCACACTCTGCCTCCACCTTTCCTTTCCATTTTTCTATCGTGTCGAAGGAGTCTCTGTCTGTGGTGGAGAAGGCCAAAACCGCGGCTCCGGCACCTTCAGAAGTCAACCCCTGATCCCATCTCATCGAAATCACCTCTATAGTAAGTGCGAGTCACGGCGTCGAATTCCTCTTGTCCTATCGAACTCTTCAAATCCATTCGAAACGATTGAACTTCACCTGCAGTATCCCATACCATCATAGTCACATTCTCCCCGATCGACTTGACAAACTGTTGCTTCTCTAAAAAGTCCACGCCGATGGTCTTCTTGTATTGGTCGGTGAATTGTCCCTTACAGAATTTCCTGATCAGACTGCTCTTGCCCACTCCTCCATTTCCAACCACAAGCACCTTCACGGCGGCTGTTATTTTGTAAATCACACGTAGGTAGGCTATTCTTCTCACTCTCGAAGTCTTCCTCTTGCATGTTGAAGCTGATGTGTCCTCTATTAATATAATATCTCGTCTAAGTTGTAGACTCATATTGACAGATGAGCTCCGTTTGATGCGGACACCAACAACAAGCGCTCGAGGACTTTCGCGCGCGTTTTGATCCGCAGACAAGCCACAAACTTCTCTAGAAATTTTAGCCAACAAAGAGAATGAACTTCTAACGTGTAATTTCGGGTTATCTGCGTCATTTCTCCTCCGTTGAAGAGGTTGCTTCTTTTCCTTATTCATCGATGCTTGCACATCGCCAAAAATATTGATCTAGGCACATGATAATCAATATACACGGTTTTCTTTAGTAAAAGGCGAAAGAAAAGTACGTTATGTATGTTGATCAGTGCGATGCTTTTCTCCTTCTCACCTGCCATGAACATGTTATCTTGTGTAGATCACACCATTATGGGTACATATGGGCGCACAGAACTGTAGCTCAAGCCTGCAACACAGAAGGAACAAGGACGTTATTCTTCTTTATTGTCTCATATGTTTTGCGATAGCCATTCAAATCCAGAAGAATACCCTCTGCCCTCTACCAGAGAGCACGACACCATCTGCATCACTGTCAACCAGGGTCGATATATTGTGCCCACCTTCAAAGATCTTCCCTCTGATATGAGCGGCTTTCCAATGTCTAATGCTTCGATGACTTCTCGTTCTTTACAGGCCCACTGTTATCACGTCATTTCCTACCTCTCGCGCAGCATCGTACCTCTACATCGTCTTTGTTTGAAAGGATTAAGATGGGAATGGGGTTCTGATCGAACAACGCATGGAGCTCCTGAAGGGCATTAGACATTACATGAGGTGAGAGTACCTCTTTGGCCTCAGGGAAGCGTTCTCGATCGGCGCTGTCTACCATGAAGACGATTGCGTCTGCGTGTCCGTAGTATTCTTTCCAGAATTGTCTCACTTGCTTGTGACCTGAAGAAATGAGATGTGCAGGTGCAATCGATGTAATACGAACCACCGAGATCGAACACTCTGAGGTTGAGGCTGCCCACTGTTAGCTCTTCCAATTGAGGTCTTTGGGTCGGAACAACGAGTCTGATCGTGTTATCTTTCAGTTTTTGTCTGATGTGGCAATCAATCAAAGATGGATGCGTGTACGATGGCTCACAACAGTGTCGTTTTCCCAGCGTTGTCCAAACCTGAGGAATAGTTTGCAAGTGCACGAGGACAAGGCGGATATGATCGCAATGTATGAAGAATAAAATCAATCACCCAAGATTAGAATGGTGGCCTCTTTATTCACCAGACCGAATTGATACAAAAGGTTCCAAAACCAAGTGAAACCGAACATGATGTTGTTCTTGTCACTCGATCGCTTCAAATTTCAATTAAGATATCTTTGTAGTTGTCGTTTCCGCTTCTGTCTGGAAAAGAGAACAACGGCCAGTCTCGATCATCACAACGCAAGCGCCCCACTCTTCACAGAGACCGCAGACTCAACATCATGGGTGATGAAGGAGATCACACTCCCGCAGAACACGATGGCGATGATTCTCTGAAAGGACCTTACTGTATATGTCGTGGACCAGATGATGGGTCTTCCATGATCTGCTGCGATTCATGTGACGAGTGGTATCACCTCAAATGCATTGGAATGTCTTCGGGAACAGCTGACATTCTATCCCAAGCGGGCGAATTTCACTGCGATCGCTGCCGTCCGAATCAGAAGAAACAAGCACCGCCACCGAATTCACCACAAACAAATGGTGAGGATAGATAGACCCACATTCAAATCGATATGAGAGGAGATCTCACACGGTGAGTAGTGATAAAATCACCCAAAGAAGAGAAACCAGTCGTTCAAAGAGAGGCTTCTAAAAGACAAGCGAACAAGGAAAAAGAAAGAACGACACCTAAGAAGGTACGTCTTCCATCCTTCATCCATCTCTCATTCTTCTCTGTGACATTCTATCCTGCATACATCTTCCATCGGTATCACAATCTTCACATCTTACACTTCCTTCCACATCACATCACATCCTTCCCATCCAATACACCTTTCTCTTCATCTCTCTCCTCTCACTCATCTCCCTCTTCTCTCACTCATCATTGACATCCATCAGTCCCTCCCACCCACTCCAAAGAAGCCCACCGAAGAAGAAACGACCCGCAGCACCGCCCGCAATTGGATCGACGCCGCCCTCGGTGGTCATCAATCCTCCATCGCCGACGCCATCGAGTCCTCCCTCTTCTCCCTCTACAGATCAACGAACCGCGAGTACAAGACGAAACTGAGGTCCATACGATTCAACCTTCAAGACACGAAAAATCCACAACTTCGTGCCAACGTGATCAACGGCAGTCTCACCCCCAATGATCTCGTCACGCTGGACGTCGCAGCCATGGCATCGACCGAGATCGCAGAATTGAGAAAAGCGAGAGACGAGCAGTCGCTGAACAATGTCGTGCTGCCGGAGGAGACGATCTCAGTCATCGCGAACAAGGGCAACGTGGATAATTCGCAGGCGGAAGTCATTGTACCCGATCTAGCGCTGCCGACGCTAAACTATCAGCCTGCACAGCCTGTTCCTATGGTCAATGCACCGGTCACGGAGATTGTTGTGAAGAGGAGCGAGGAAGAGAAGAGGGAAGGAGAGGAGAAGGGAGAAGGAGAGACGTTCGACATACCCAGTTTCGGGGAATTTCACAAGGTGAGTGGGTTTTAAGGTTTATCTCGTCATTCTTTGTACGTCTCGTTCATTCTAGGTTGATGAAGCTGATGTGATATCTCAGGAGAAGAAGAGGAAGACGGAAGATGATGTCATACCTGAAGTCATCGAGGAGAAGGTGAGATAGTTTCATTGTAATGCGACTGTCTCATTCAATTGAAACATCGACAGATGAACACGTGGAGCGGGCAACTGAAGACGTCCTCTACGAAATTTCACGTGAGAGGTGAATTGCACGCGAAATTTCGCACAAAACTCACCCGCCCAGGTACGCCCTCCAGCACGACACCGCCCAGCGTTGTAGATCACATGACGGGCGTCATCGTACAAGTGGGGAGGATGGACATTGACAAGATGAATCAGTACCTCAATCAGATCAAATTCTCCACATCGAGACACCTCTGTCTCCTCTTATTAGAACCGGAAGGTGAATCTCATGACATCATCACGTCTCTCACAGTCGCTCATCTGATGTCATCACGTCTCTTCATCACGTGCACGACATCATCATCGTCTTGACCATCACTCGCATGATGTCATCATGATCGATAACACTTTCTCATTCGAGACAGGTGAATCGGACAAGAAAGAATACGAGGAGAGCATTCAGTCCTTCTTAACGAACCGTAAAGCTCTCGTTGTGAACGCGGGACAGTTCAAAGAGAGTTTTGTCGTTCCAATAGAAGCGACATTAACCACACCTCCATGGGCTGACACGATCGATCTGAAAGAGAGCGTCAACTGCTTCGTCGCCGCCATCATCATAGACGCGCCAAAGGCAGAGAAGAAGGAAAAGGACAGAGAACATAAAAAAACAAAGTCTCATCATCATCATTCGAAACACAAGCAGAGGTAAAGAGGATGAGAGATGAGAAGAGTCTGACGGTATCGCAGGTCACCCCGGGACAAGATGAGCAGCCCACCCCAGTCACAAGCCAATGTCTATACGCCGCAGCCGCTTCCCATGACCCAGCCCCCTCTATCACAACAGCAGCCTCCTTATCCTTACTTTCCCAACACGTCGTATCATGCGGGAGCGCCTTACATGTTCAACGGTGGTGGCTTCTATAACGCAGAGAATAAGAGTCAACCAGCATCTGTCGCTGTCCAACATCATGTTCCTCAGAGTGTGAATGCAATGGGTGGCTATGGAAGTGGTTACGTAACACAAGCATATGGAGGAGGATACACACAGAATCAGCATCAGACGCCATCGCAGCCGACACCATCGCAGCCCATATCATTGGATCCCACAATGTTGTCACAACTGCAGCATCTGCTACAGACTCAGAATGTAAATCGATAAATAGAAGAGAGTTGATGTCTGTGTCCAAATGCATGATGTTGTTGCGTCTCTGTGTGTAGACGGAGAATAAAAAGATCATTCAAGAAACATCATACAAAGATGATCATCTCCAGAGGACTCACGCTTCTTCTTCTCGTCGCCATCGCTGCGTCTGCCCTTACCTTCCAAGTCGAACCGAAGTCAAAGGACTGTTTTCACAAGTACCTGCATGCAGGTTCTACCTCCACCATTACTTATTTCATTCTCCGTGGCGGTCTTTTGGACATAGACATGCAGGTGAGAGCGTTTCCGTGAAGAGGGAACACGTCATCATAAAATGAAGGTCACCGGACCGATTGGAGAGACCATCCGTTCAGGGCTCGTCTTTGAAAATGGAAACTTTGAGTTCCCCGTCGGCGTGTCTGGAGAGTTCAAGCTCTGCTGGAACAATGAGATGGCGAGGTCCATATCTCGATCCGTTTACGTCGATTGATCCTCTATAGATGGACGGCGAAGGTCGTCAACTTTGGTTGGGAAGATAATGGCGAGAAGGACAAGCCCGCAGGTGAATCATCGAACACGTCATATCTCCCAATGTAAACACCCTCTACAGCTGAGAAGCACACGGAGCCCCTCGATCAGACGACCGGCAGAATCGAATCGTTAGTCGCCAACGTGCAGAGTGATCAGATGCATCTCAGAGCCAGAGAGGCCAGACACAGAGAGAGTGAGTCTTCATCGCGATGAAGAGACAATGACTGGTCATCAGCTGCCGACAGCACGAACTACAGAGTCTTTTGGATGTCTTCTCTCTTATCTCTCCTTCTCATCGCTGTCAGCGTTGGGCAGGTGAGATGACGATGGAGAAGGAGGAGAATTGAATCGTTGCAGGTCGTCATGTTGAGAAGATTGTTCGCAGTAAAGAGGACTGTCTAAAGAATAAAGAAGAAGGTTCACGTTGCCTCATGGGCTGGCCCTGCCTGTGGACTTTAAATGCGTGATATTGGATTTATTTAAATTTTCTAAGATTTTTCACATTCCGAAGCTTGTCGGAATTCATTTTCCGGCACGTTCAGCTCACAGAGAGCACACAAGATGACTGAGACTATACATTTCGAAAGCTGGGAGGAGTGCCTCTCAGATGAAGCCCTCGACGAACCCATTGTCCAATGTGTGGTGGTGGAACACGTCATCGACGATAATGTGTGCAGCATCTGTTTGGATGAGCTGGCAGAACATAGGGCACAGATTGGTCTGTGTAAGCATAATTTCTGGTGAGAACACGGACTTACATCTTATCACCTCTCCGTTTGATTTTGCTCATGTTCTGTGTCTATCAGCTGACTATCTTCGTTGTCACCACCCCATATGTCAGACATACATTCTATGATGTTGATATCATACAGTTATCCATGCATCATCCGGTGGAGTACGTTTAAAAAGCAATGTCCATTGTGCAATTGTAAATACGAATCCATCACGGCCACCAATGGCTCAGACCCCTCGAAAGAGGAAATCTTACCTGCACCCACAGAACCTTTGCCAGGTAGGAGAAACAACACATCATCACCTCTTCTCACTCCACGTAGGGCAAAGGGGTGAGATGTTTGATAACAATTGGTTCATCAGGAAGTTTGGAGACATGTTGAAAGAAGGAGAGAGGATACGAAGAACTATTGCTATCACGGGAGGAAACTATTCTGGACTAAAAGGTGTAGACATCGATCACATGTAACATGAACTCATCTTCTACAGGCAGGAAGGTGTATGATAGCTGGGACGAAGAGAAATTAGAGATGCTGGAAAAGATGATACCGATTCTCCGTGGCCTCATCAACTTCTTTCAGGTCGATGTCTAATCATCCCATCATGATACGATGTCTATAATCGTGTCGCCGTTCTCATTTCAATGGACAGTTAGAAGACCACTACGACGCCCAAATGTTTCTGAACCAAATGTACGAAATCGAAGACGAAATGAAGATCCTGCATGCACCACGGGGGCGGTCATCACAGGTGACATCATCCATCTCATCCTCTATAACATCCTCTCACCTTCGAATCAGGACGTACCCGTGAGAAGATACGGAGCCAACGACCTCGACCAATTGGAAGAAGATGAATATTACGATGATGAAGAGGAGGACGTCTATCACAAGCAGGAACAATTTAGAAAGAGCTCCCGGGGGTCAGCGGGAAAGAACAAGAGTGGAAGGCGTCACTGATGAAGAGAGTGTGATGAGAAAATGTACAAATGTACACAATAGACATTACTGCAATTGGATGGTCTTGTCATGAGAAACGAAATCATAAAACTGAAACAGCACGCTGTTTCAATCGTCACTATTTGCAGTAGTATCCAGATCTATTCCATCTTTTCAGAACTGCTTGAGCCTGGCCATCGCATTACGCTTCAATGGCATCTGAAAGCTACCTGTCTCGCGCATCAGCCTTGTACGTCTTCTCACGCTTCTCTTGTTCCTTCACCTCTTTTGTCGTCCAGCTGATAAGTATAGCCGGCCGTCTGGTAGTTTGTCGCACCAAAGTAAAAGTCATACTCTCCTTGATGATCGACGTTGAACTTCCAGCTGCCGTCGTCTGTTGTCCTATAGACACAAGTGAGTGAGATGATGAGAGCTGTGGGTGACTCTCACTTGGTCGCCCGAAGAACAGAGAGGTCGGGGGAAGTGATGACGACGGTTACGTTAGATAGGGGCTGCACCATATGGTCAGCTACGTGGTCGGTGGACGACACACCTTCTGAGTCAGAGCATCGACCACTGTGCCAGACAGCTCGTAGCAGAGAGAGGGGTCTGTCCACACGATGTTCCAGGTGCCAGTGTTTTGGTCTTTGGTGATGTTGGCGATGCCACCTGTTCCACAAGCCAAGTGCAAAAGCATGTTCTGGGCGGGATAGGGAGGTTGGTCGGGATAAGGACCGCCCTTAGAAACGACTGTGACGGCGGCTCCCTCCATCTGAGCTGCACACTTGATCAGAAAAAAGATGGCCCATCTAACGGAGAGATCTCACGGGGTACAAAGGTCGCGTTCGTGTCAGCGATCAGAGAGGACCAAGAGAGACCCTCCTCTCCCCAAGTCTGGCAAACTGAGGGTGGCGCTTGACCTTGCGAGCATGTTCCGTAGTCTGTAGGATTCGGGTTCTGAAGAGGTTGACACAAGTTGAAGTACCACTGCTGTGTTGTATATGAACCATCATTAGGGACGCCCTTCCAGAGGGTGTCTGTCTTTGTCTTGAAGGCAGAGAGGTCGATGTCATTGTAGGTGCAGCTGTTCCAGTCGGCGGACACCAAGCTGAAGAGAGCGAAGAGCAGGAACCTGATCCTCATTTCGTCTGTTATGTTATGTTTCAACACTGCGAGAAATCTTTGACGCTGACAAACATCATGACGACATTCGTTCCGAACTAGGAATTCTCGCCCCTTATTATTAATACAAACGCGAATAATAACCCCCTTTTGAGTGATCTGTCACGACACACAAGGGGCACCTCTGGCAAAGTTCTGTTTATCCTCTGTGCAGTTTACATCTCTCTCACAACTCTAATGGTTCATGGTGGGTGGATTCGCCGTCTTTACCTTGTACTTGTTCCTACCCTCCATCAGTCTCTCCACGACATATCTTATTCTATTCGTTCTACATTCTATGCATGATATAGGATGTATCGTAACCTTCTATTCTACGTATCACACGTGTCTTCACCTTGCTGCGTAAGGACGTAAGAATTCAGCCGGCTGAGAGTGCACGAGTGCAGTTAAATTAGGGAACAATTCTCCTCCCAACTCGAACCCGGCGTCCGAGACGAAGATCTCGTGCTTCTTCGTGACCAGTTGGTTGTTGTCTCTCGACACGTAGGCCAGAGTGAGGCAGCCCGGTTCAGAAGAAGGAACGAACATGAATGTACCGAAGGCGCTCTTTGCTAGGGTCTGGCTGGCCTGTGTGTAATTGGATGTGCGGTGGAACCACCTGAGAGGGTGAGATGCAATAGAAGGTGAGATACAATAGAAGGTAAGATGCAATAGAAGGTGAGATGCAATAGAAGGTGAGATGCAATAGAAGGTGAGATAAAATAGAAGGTGAGATAAAATAGAAGGTGAGATACATTAGAAGGTAAGATGCAATATAAGGTGAGATGCAATAGAAGGTGAGATGCAATAGAAGGTGAGATACAATAGAAGGTAAGATACAATAGAGGGTGAGATACAATAGAAGGTGAGATGCAATAGAAGGTGAGATGCAATAGAAGGTGAGATAAAATAGAAGGTGAGATGCAATAGAAGGTGCTCACGATTCGTTCTTGTAAGCGAGGATACGTAAATACTCTTCGAGAGTGTCACGCAGGGCCAGACAGCAGAAGACGTATTGTTCCTACCCCCTTCAGAATCCTCGAAATCTCAGAGGAAATTCTCACCTTGTTCTGTACCAGGGCGATCCTGTCCATTCTCATTCGAATGAGAGTCTCTTGTATGTGAAACGTCGTGTCAAACGAAGCACATAGCAGGGCCTTCAGCTTCGTGATGATGCTGTGAACCACACAGAAGACACCCGACCGACCGATACCAGCACTGCAGTGCACCACGGTGGGCCCGTTACTGACGTTCAACCTGAGGAATTTCAGCTTGAAACGGTCGCATTCGAATGCACCTGTCTGCCTCGTCAATGATGGTGCGGAACCCCTTCGTATCTTTCGGCAGGCCTTGATCGGGCCAGGCGACGTACTGCAAGTGAGATACAAATCTCGTCTCTCCCGTCTGATCTTCCGTCAATTTTCCGGCGAGGGGAGGGGACTCACGTGGCGGAGTTTGATGGAAAATTGGCGGAGGATGAGCTGGGTTTCGTCTTGGATGGTCAACAGAGTCACCACGAAGAAACCGGCGTCCATGTCGTTGTGATCCTGAGGGAAGTACGGAAACACTTTACTCTGACATCCATCAGTCTCCCCATCCAAATTCTCATCATGATGTGAAGTCTAGTCATGATGTGATCTCCCATCGTGATGTGACGTCTCATCATGATGTGATCTCCCATCGTGATGTGACGTCTCGTCATGATGTGATCTCCCATCGTGATGACAAGTCGAGTGTCTCACCTTTCCATCTTCGACAAAGGTGGATAGCATAACGATGATGGAGACATTCTGCTCCCACACCATTCTCCAAAAGTCAGGGGTGGTGCTGTCGAGGGGACCCTGTGTGACGATGTAGGCGCGGTCACCGCGCAGATCTGCGCCGACGTAATTCGCATTTACGTAATCCGAGGACTCTACGCCCTCGAGAGACAAGAGGTGCACGCGAGTGCGTTCGACTGAGGGAAATGAATAAAATAGAATAAAATAGTGTAAGGTGATAAGAAGGAAAAAAATCGTGGAAAATGGAGTCATATCAATAAAATAGAATCAAATCGAGGGAAAGAGAGGAAGAGAAATAAAATAGAATAAAATGGTGGAAGGTGAGAGACTCACGGGGGAGGATGTTACGGTAACGATTCTTTGGTAAATTGATCTTTGTGAGAGAGCTGCTGAAATCTCCATTCAGAATCTGATCGGTCGAACTCGCCTCTAATTCCTGGAAATCCATCAACTACAACCCGCCATTTCTCCCCACCTCATATTCCGACTCAAACTGTCCCATGTTCCTCTCCAATCTGTCTTTAAACTGTGACACGGCCAGCCAATCGGGATCAGGCGTAGACAGAGTGGTCGTAGTCGGCAGCTGTTGGGGCGATTCGCTCTCCTCTGCGTCCTCTTTACCTAAATCTGCGACGGGCATGAACTGATGTTTCCTCTGAGTCGAGGGTGAAGCGGTCATCGGTGGAGAATTGGCCACGTTGAGTACGTCTGAACGTGTCAGCTGCATGTCACGTGTCACGTGTTCACCTTTCGGCAAGGGTGGGACGTATGATTCGTCGTAAGACAAGATGAGGGCGATCACGTTCTCGCTGGGACTCTCTCTGGCGAGATCTACGGGAGTTTTCCCCACGTTATTCGCTATTCTAGGATCCGGGCGACACTGCAGCACCTGCTCGAGTCAGTACCAGTCACCCACCGTCTACATCGTTGTAGACGGACGCGATCTATTCTCACCAGCTCGATCGTCTGGGTCAATTTGATACCCTTCGCCACGGCAATGTGAAGTATGGTATCCCCTGTGCGACTGTTTTGCATGTTTACCAGCTCAGGTTCCTCTTTGATGTGCTGGATGAGAAGATTGAGAACGATCTGGTCCCTCGCTGTCTTGTTCGTTCTGAACGCATAGTGAAGCGCTGTCTCTCCCGTGAAGTCACGGATGCTGACGTTGATGTTCTTCACGAGCAAGAGTTCGACGAGATCCAGGCTGGACACTGCGATCGCCATGTGTAGGGCGGTACGGCCCGAATCCAGCTCGGTCTGCCACAATTTCAGCCTCTCTATCTTCAACGATAGAACTCACGGCGTTGATGTTTGCTCCCTTTTCGAGGAGAAGAGCAACCACGGCGTATTGCGTGGCAAAGACAGCCATGTGAAGGGGAGAGCGTGGTCCGTTCATCTTGTTGGGATTCGCTCTGTACTTTTCCAGCATGAGCGTCGCTGCTTCCGGAAAATTGCATTGTAAGGCGAGGCCGAGCGGGGAGAGAGTCTGATGGGTTCAGATGAGGTGGAGAGATGGTCTTCACCTGAGTGGTGTCGCTGGGACCGTCCGGAGAGACTCCGGCTTGAAGGAAGAGCTCGACGGCTTCCATGGATCGTGATGTGATGGATGTGATGAGACACTTGTGATACAGGGGGGTGAATTCTCTGCCGGGGAATTGGGTGGAACGGATGTTGAAAAAGTGTTTGATCTGAAAGACGTGAGATGATGCATCGAATGGGTATGTGATGATTGGATGATACGATGGAGGTCGATGGAGAGGGAATCGTGTGGTACCTTCTCCACGTTGGATTCTCTCGCCGCTTCGAGAAGTTGTGTCTCCACAGGAACTGATGACACGTCAGATGGGACGTGGACATGGCAAAGACGAAGATGTCTCCGGGAAGATGCGATGATGCAGAAGGGATCTCACTCTGGTCGTTGAATGCGACCGCCGAGGTGGGTCTCGATGGCTCAGCACGAAAAACCTACGATGCAAATGTCAACACATGAGAAGGCGGGAAAAGAAGAAAAGAGGGAGAGTGTCCTCTCATCAGTCCATTTCACCTGTCCCGGAGGAGTGTAATGATCTCTGTCCGATCTTTCTTCGGTAGCCTGCTGTTGGGCTCTCGTGGCTCGGGCTTTGGTTCTCTGGGTCTCTATCTCTTGGATGTTCAACAGATGATCGACGGCCTTCTCTACGTCTCCATTATACTCTACGAGTGCATTTGAAATGTGGAGTTGATCGAGTCCGCTGAACATGTTCTGGAGTTGCTCTTGTTTGGCTGAGGGAGATGATGAGCTTTTGGATGAAGGAATGCACCAAATGGAGCAGCCGTCGTCGGTGGGCTCACCAGCATACTCTCTGCGCTTCTCTTGTTCCTTTCTGAGCAACTGTAGAGGGTGTCAGAACATCACGCTGCTCTCGGAATGATACACAACACATTGGACGTGTTAAAACTAAACTAACCTGTTCTTTATCGTCCACGGTTCCTCTATTATCCTGTTTGATTCGTTTGAGTCCTTCATCTTTCTTTCTATTTGATATATCGTCCAGATCATAAGTTCCATCATCACCTGCGTCTGTGGAGAAGGAGGGTTATTGGTCGAATTTACTGTGACCCTCCCTCTACCGAATAGACCCTTCATTCCTGCCTGATTCCTCCTCTTCTCTTAAGTTACTGCCTTTGGGTGTCTCAGGTATATCCAGAGACAGATGGAAAATCCCAAACAGCAGCCTGTGAAAAAACTCCTCGAAAGAAGATGATGACCTTCCCTGGCCCCTTCCGCTCTGTCTCTCCGCAGGTGCGCGAATAAGACAGAATAAATTTCCCGCTATCTTTTATTCTTTTTTTAAAAATAGAAGACATCCGCTGTTGGCCCAATGTCCTTCACCTCCTTCCACCTCCACTCTTCTCTCTTGTCTTCCATAAAAAGCTCGAACATCCACCCCCCAAACCCTACCACAGAAAATCGTGCGGGTGGCTGTCAGCCCGTGTCATTGGAAAGGAAGGACAAGTGCCCCTCAGCCGGGTTTAGTCGCGACTAAACCCTTTTGTTCAAGTTTTTCAGTTTCTATGGATTATTCAGGGCGAAGGCCGTTCAGGGTACTCCGGTCACCGAAGAGGGCATCCTTTCCCGAGAACAGCCTGTATCCCTCCAAAAATAAAGATAGTGATTATTCACAATCTGCCAAACACTACTGAGGCAGTTTATTTTCCTTACTCATTAGTTTAAGGCTAATCCTTACTGTGACGCCGCTATATAACACAACTGCGCTACACTCTTGATCTATTATGGGTACGGATGGCAGTGGCCCAAACCTTAATCATGGCTGTATAGACATCGTCAAATTTCGAAAAGTTCTCAGTGATGCTGTTGCATGAAAAATGTTTCACATCACGATGGTCATGACAAGAACAATTCACGAGACAGAGACGTTTATGTGATGGTGGACATGACATTCTGAGTGTCCGCCAGCTTCACGAGGAGTACGGTGGTGTTATCCATGTTCCTCTGCGGTGCACGTGTCTTCACCATCTGAAGTAGACCCTTACATATCGAATCCACGTCTCTGTAATACTCTCGAATGATATATCGACAGGCCTCCGTGTCTGTGACGACGTCCCAGAAACCTAGAAAGAGTGAGAAACGACTCTTCATCCTCTACATTACAAAATAAATTTATAAATATGGTTCTGGGTAGAATTGTAGATGCACACGAAGGAATAAAATCTGAATTAAAAATCGCACGGGAAGTAAAGAGATGATGTCTTATCGATGTCTAAACGAATCATCTCACCGTCTGATGCCATTAAGAGGAAGAAATCATCGGTCGTGAGCGGCATGGACACGATGTCTGGCTCGGCAATGAGACCGCTCGCCTTCCCCGACGTGTATTTCTCGTGCTTGAAGATGAAGTCACCGAACGAGCGAGAGACAGCAAGAGAGACGGGGTGCCACACTGGATGTCTTAATCGGCTGGTCTAGAGAGGAGTTCAGTGGAAGACATGGGGTGGTGATGAGATGCAAAGGTGACAAAGAGATGAAGAGAGGGAAAGACGGAGACGATGATGGTCCGTGTGATGGAGTGATGGAGATGATGTGACGATGGAAGATGAAGTTGTTCTCACATTGGTGATGATGCCTCCGACTTTCTCGATTCTCGACTTCTCCGAGTCGACCTTTGGAGTGTGTTGTGTGGTGAGCTTGACTGAATTTCCTCTCTGGCACAGTATGGCTGCAGAATCTCCCACATTGGCCACCCACAGTATTCCCTTCACGATGAGTCCAACACAAGCGGTAGAACCTGTTCGTGTCACCCTTCACCTCTGCATGGAATATGACTCACCGATCTGATCTGAGATCTTTTTCTCTTTGCAAAAAGTTTGATAGTCGACTTCGGTGGAGTCGAAGGCTTGTCTCAAAGCCATTTCTGTGTCCTGCTCGAAGAGGGGATGACCGACTACGTTGTTATGAAGGTGCTCGGCCACGTAATTGGCGCACTGCTGTCCTCCGTGACCGTCGTATACTCCAAAGAAGGCATAATCATTCGTCAAGTTTGTGCGAGTCGTGGCAACCGTTTCTATAGATTGCATATCAGATGATAATCATTCAGACATCGGAAGCGATTCGAAAGCAGGATGTGAGCGGATGAGTGCATGAGACAGAGGAGAGTGATTGATCTCACCCTCTCCGATGGGCTGTGGCATTTTCTCCTCAGAAGGCTCAATTGGTGCAGGAGTTGGAGGAGGAGCTGGTCCAGGGCTCTTCTTGAAGGGAACGACGACTCGAAAGTCTTCATTAACCTCGCGAGTCCCTCTATCACTCTGTGATCCAATGTTGGTCGTGATGAAAAGAGAGTCTCGCCGCCGTTCTGGAGGTCTCTCTTTCTTTGGTGGTGGTGGTCTTGAAAAGTTATCATCGTCGTCTTTCGACTCTGATTGCCCATTTTCGGCTTTGTTTGTGTTCTCCTCTGAAGGCTTTGAAAACAACGGTGGAGGCATTTGCTCTGACGAGCGTCTTAATACATCTGCCTTCCTCTTTGTTCCTCCGTTTTCTTTGATCTCTTGGTCTTTCTTTTCCAGCTGATTCATAGTGGGGAGTATTTTGTCAAGAGCTATCTCGGGGACCTCCCCACTATTCGCTAGAAACGATCCCGAAGAGGCATCAGATTCCTCCTCTTCCGTATTCTGCCAGCTGAACTTGCCCGGCGTTAACGCCATGTCTAAAGACCGGTTGGTGTTGTATCGTATCGCCAAAGAGTGCGGCCTCAGGGGGTTGGAATTTCCGTTGCATCTTCCCGAAGCAGAAATCCGATGGTAAGCAGATCTAAAGGTCCCCGTCAATCACGATAGGCCTGTATACTATGCAATATAGGCCCTCTTTTCGCATCAACATCAGGTCGATAGACAAGGCGTGGGGTGTTGATCTCTTCGATATCGATTCGTTTCATGGCAGTACACGAATTACCCGTCTCTCTAAAACGATCTCGCTACCGTTGTTAGGAGCAATGACCTCCCGTTCTTTCGCGGCTTGAGAACAGCTGGTCAGGGCAGGTTCGCACATACTCACAAGATAGACTCTATCTCTACCATAGAAATTGCGTCGACCGCTCCCACCCCGACACCTACGCTCATTTTAAAAGCAGTCTCGATAGATAGATTAGATTCTGTTAAGGTGGGATACATTGTGGGCACCCGGCCGGTGTGATGGGATGTGATGAGTTCTTCAGTCATCACCCTCCATATGATGGACGTTCTAGCGTACATTCATAATCAGCGTTGACCGAGGTGAGCGTAGTGGTGCGTGGTGTGAATAAGAATAAAAGTGAATAAAAGATGTTTCCGAGGCCCGGGAGATCAGCATTCATCTGGCCATCATGTCAAAGAGAGACGAGGAATACGATTATCTATTTAAAGGTAGATCCCATTCACGATGTATGATTTACTCTATTCAGTTGTTCTGATTGGAGATTCGGGTGTTGGCAAATCTAATCTCCTGTCTCGATTCACTCGCAATGAATTCTCTCTCGAGTCTAAATCTACCATTGGCGTCGAATTTGCAACCAGAACTGTCAATTGTGATAACAAAGTAATCAAGGCTCAGATTTGGGATACAGGCGAGGAAGATGAATTTCCCATCTTTCGAGATGTCTACAGGAGATGCTGACGATACTTTCAGCTGGACAGGAAAAATACCGAGCCATCACGAGCGCGTGAGTGTCGTCACTATCATCCTCTATCCAATGATTCATGTCAAACAGATATTACCGAGGTGCCGTAGGTGCACTTCTCGTCTATGATATCACCCGAGGCGTTACCTTTGAACACCTTGAGAGGTAAACATGCTTCATTCTCCATCGATGGCCCTCGTGTTCATCTTCTCACACGATCAGATGGCTCCAAGAATTACTCGATCACTCTGACAAGAACATCGTCGTGATGGTGAGATGCATGATGTAATGTCCATCTCTGACCCTCTCAGTTGGTTGGTAACAAGAGCGACATAGTCAACGCGAGGGCAGTATCGACCAACCAAGCGAAGGAGTTTGCAGAGAAACACAACTTGAGCTTCATCGAGACATCAGCTCTGGAGTCTACCAACGTTGAGATGGCTTTCACAAACATCCTCTCTCGTATGATTTCTATCCGAGTTTGTGTCATTTGTTCATCGATTGATTCTTGATGCAGAGATCCATCAGAGCATGGTGAGAAGCAAGAGCGTGCGAAGTGAGGCGGAAGAAGAGGAACACGAAGAGAAAAAGACAACGAGGGTGATCTCTTCGTCACCATCACGATCCCATCAATCATCCATCCCTTCTAATCATCTTCACAGGTGGATATCTCCGACCCAAGGCCCACACCTCCCGAAGCAAAGAGCGGATGCTGCTAGATGAGCGGCTGTAACATGTCTATAGGTGGAACAAGTAAAAAGAAAAAAAGTCCTTCTTTGAAATGATATTTTCCGCAGCGTTCTCCGTCTTGCTGTCGTGACATTGACTTGTCATTCCCCCCTCCAGCAGTGATGGTAATCCAAGCATGGTTGTCTATCTTCCTCATGCTGATCGCATGCTGCCGATGTGACCCTACGGCATCATCGGCGGGGATCGATGCGGTGTTGGGGTACTTCTGTGAGACTGCATATCAAGATCCTACCGATCGCAGCTGGACATACGGAGGAGTCTGTTACAACTTCCAACATCTTCAACATGTGTCCAGCGGGAAGGGAGCCGATGGAGACATTTTCATATCAGACGAACTCAAATGGGTCGTCCTCGCTTGGAGAGGAACCGAGATCACCTCTCTCAGCGACGTGTCTGCAGATACCAACATCAGAAAGGTCCCTTGCATTTTGAATGGTCAATCGTGTGGTACAGTGCACGGTGGCTTCTACGATGCATACAACTCCACCCTCAGACTGTGGAATATCCCTCAGTATTCTCAGTATCAATTCTTCATCACGGGACACAGTCTGGGAGGTGCTCTCGCAGTTCTGAGTGCAGTCGATCTTCAACTGAGAGGATACAATATCACGGGTGTTGCCACGTTCGGGCAGCCACGTGTGGGACTACAGGTGCCTCATCCATCGCCATCCATATCATCAGATCGCTGACAACATCATTCAGGACTTCATCAATTATTTCAACTCACTCAACATACCCTTCACTCGTTACGTCAAGACGTACGAGGGTCAAGTCGATTACATAACAGTGGCTCCGCCCAATTGGCCCAACATGAACGGGAGCGTTCAGCTTCTATGTTATGACTGTCGATGGAGTGTCGATTTTTTCAACCTCTTGTCTCTTCACGGTATCACCGGTTACGCAGATGTGTTGAGGTGAGATGGGAGATGGAAGGTGATTGTAACCTCCATCAGACTCATGTCTAATTCTGGCTCGGCCTGTACTCCGGGTCTATTCAATCTGACTTACACGCCCATCAAATTCTATTACGATTGGACTGTATCTCTCAACAACCTCACACGAGTATGTTCCATCATCCATCGATGTCTAATCATGATCATCTCCGTCATCCGTTCACGTGCTCAATCGACTGCAGGGAAGTATCGTTAAGGCGACTCTCTTAAGCACAGATAGCGACACTGTAGCCGCCTGCATCTTTTCATCCAACCAAGTTTACGCGTACACACGCGCACCCTGTAACAACATCACCTCTGCTGTATTATTCGGCAAATCGAACGCTTACATCTATCCATCCACGAAGAGCGCAACATTGACCAAAGACGACACGTATCGTCTCATCTGTAAGACATCATCATCATCCATCGCACTCCATCATCATTGCGCAACCATCGTCACATCATCATCGCAGCTGATGACCCCCACAGTACAAAACTACAACAGTGTAGAATCAGCGAGAGTGAATTACACTTACCTCGTCATCCTGCCGGTTCCATCCGAGCCCAGAAACCTCTCTTTCATATCGGCCACGGCCAACAGCGTCGCAATCAAATGGGACGCCCCCCTCACTACCGGAGTTCCCGAGAGCATCACCCTCTATTACGTATCGTACGTAACAGCCTCCGGCGACACGGGTAACGTGACGATTCCCGGAAATTTCAACTCGTACAACTACACTGGCCTGTCACCCCACGTATGGCATTCTTTCACGTGAGTACTTACGTACGTAATTTCATCTGAAACGTAACAGTGTCACCGCATTCAACGGCAGGTACTGGTCTGCACCCTCCATCTCCTTCACCGGTTTCACTCTCCACCCTGCCCCACCCAACGCCTTATCTACAACGAGAAACGTCACTCGCTTCCTCCACGTGGTCAACATCACTCTCGTCGGGTACGATGACAATTCGTGGTACTACTTTTCAAGTGGGGAGGACTGTCTGGGAGCCATGAATGGAAAGAGGCGACTGAACGACAGCACGGCGCAAGTGTACGTGATGCTACCGGATGGTACGTACAGTACGTGCTATGGATACTCGGATGCACAGTGAGTGTCTCTGGGTGTCTTGTCGTTGACGTGAAAAGGTACGATGCAGAGTTCACGGTGCAAGCGAGTGTACCTGCATTCACCGTGGGAGCAATAACGACGAGCCAGAATACGATGGCACCGACGAATGGAATACAGACGACACAGGATGGAGTCGTCGCTGGAGGATCGAAATTGGAAGTTACGAAGTTCTTCACCCTCTGTACAATGATATCCATCTTTGGAATGATACAATAAATAATGAGAATGATGTGGTTCGAATGCAAGGGGCTGACAAACTGAAGAGGTCTATCTAGCAAGTGAAGAGAACGTTGTGTCATATTCGGTCTTCTTTGACGGATCTACCGTGGAGGCTTCTCTTGGCTTGTTAGGGAAAGAGTAAACTTGAATAAAGAGAACGTAGGAATCCAATGGTGGAATGTCATTTATTCTGCTGCAGACGGAATAAATTGATCTGATCTGATCATCACACAAGGAACGATGAATTGGGCCGATGTGGAGGAATCATTGCATCAGCTGAAAGGTAGATCTAAGAGGGAAGGAAACCTTCTAGAGCAGGTTTACCTCGATCTGCGACACGTTAAACATTGGAAGACGATACGCATATGTGAATTACCAGAACAGCACATCTCGTATATAGTGGGACAATCAGAAGAGAATGCACAAGAGCAGGTATCACGCACATCACAGATCGGGTGTAGGATGAACACGATCTTACATTTACCAGATAGTCTTACCTATTTTGACCAGCCAGAGTGTCGATCCCCATTTGTGAGGGATACACACTTGATCCTGTCTCACTGATCCTCAGAATGCATGAAGTGATCACGAAGACGACAACGCAAGGCCAGCGTCGTGTCAATCTAGCCGTCTTAGAGAGCGATTCCACGGTGGCTTATTACAGTGTCTATGACGGACTGCAACCTCCCAAACCATGATTAGAGAAGATGCAACAGACACAACGATGGAACGAGAGAACAAGATGCCGCTTTGATGATGATAAAACATTACATCGACCACGATGTATTCGATGAGATGACACACGAGAACGGTACGATAGACAGCATCACAACAATAAGATGGACTCAACATTTTGGCTTTCGCACAAGAGAAAAAGATCTATTGTCTTAGTTTCTGATGACCTCAAAGACACGGACGGTGTTGTCGGTGTAACCGGCAAAGAGGGTGGAACCATCGGCAGACCAGGCGATGGAAATGGCAGCGGGAACCTTGCGTCCCTCACCGACCAGAGTGGAAGAGCGGATGTCAGCGACAACGTTCTTGCTCTCCAGATCCCAGATCTTGATGGAAGACTGGGTGGCAGCGCACAGCCAGTATCTGGTGGGGGAGAAGGTGAGAGCGTGGATGATGTCGGAGGCCTCGAGGGAGTAGAGGTGCTTGCCCTCGTTCAGGTCCCACAGACGAGCGGTTCCATCCTTGCCACCGGAGGCGCAGAGAGATCCATCGGGGGACACGGTGACGGTGTTGATGTAACCGGTGTGGCCGATGAGGTTGTTGCGGATCTTGCAGTTGGTCAAGTTCCAGATCTTGACGAGCTTGTCCCAACCACCGGAGACGACGATGGGGTTGGAAGCGTTGGGGCTGGGGGAGAAACGGACGCAAGAGACCCACTCGGTGTGGCCTCCCTCGGTGTGACCTCCCTGCTCGATGGTGTACTTGCACTCTCCTGGGAGGTTGTGAGAAGAATGTCTTTAGAGGATGATATGAGATATGATGGGAAGAGAGTGAAACGTACCGAGGGTGTTCCACAGCTTGATGCTCTTATCTCTGGAGCCAGAGACGATCTGTCTGTTGTCGGCGGAGAAGGCAACAGAGAGGACGTCCTTGGTGTGACCGACGAAACGTCTGGTGGTGGTGCCGTTGTTCAGGTCCCACAGACGGAGGGTTCCGTCCCAAGATCCAGAGAGGGCAAACTGTCCATCGGAGGAGATGACGATGTCCTGAACAAAGTGGTGGTGACCAGTGAGAGATCTTCTGGGGTAACCAGCGCTACCGTGCTCACCACGGGTGAGGTTCCACATCATCAAAGTTCTATCTATCATTCCGAAATCAGAAATCGAAATCCATATGATTCGAAACATTCGTATGGACAGGAGGTGCAGAAGATGAGAGAGGAATAGAGAACCCACCTCTAGAACCGGTGAGGAGAACGTCGGGGTTCTCAGGGAAAGTGGCGATGGAGGTGACCCATCCTCCGTGTCCCTTGAGGGATCCGCGCAGAGCAAGAACGTCAGACATGTTTTTTATAACCTTCGAGGTTTAGACGTTGACGATGATGGAGTTGATGTTCACCTTGTGCGATTGTGGAAAACGAGCAGAAGGAACGCTCGCTCTGAATATGACATCTCTCATGACATCTTTAAAATTTCCCCTCTCCGAACCATTTCATTTTATTCTTTTTTCTTTTTCGTTTTTTAACAGCTGCAGAGACAGTTAGCCTTCTGCTGAGATAACATCTCCTTCTGACTACGTCTTCACGGCGATAGAGCCAGTGAAATCCTCAAAGCATGTCAGCATGAAATGTCGTCATCGATGGAAGCTCACCTTCTGTCCTTCCGTTCGGTTATCTCGACGTAGCTGGTGCCTGAGTGTGTCATTCATCTCTTTCATCTGGTCGGCCGAACATACGGTCGGTGGCTTGGGGAGGGCGAATGCAGACGGCAGTGTGGGCTCAGTTTGTACCATCTTGTACCACGAGGGCGGTTCTGATGTGGGGTTGTATCTCTGCCGTGAGATCAGCTGCATGCAGAATGGATCGAATCACCTCTCCGTCCATTTGATCCATGAGAGGTAATGGAGAGGGTGGGGCGTGATAAGGAGACCATGACATACCCTCTTGAGTGGGTAACGTCCTCGGTGACTTCGGCAGAGAAGGTGATGCAGGTGAGTCTCCCATCAACATCGAAGACAGTGGCGGCAGTTCCGACATGGTATTGATGGCGTCGCTCAATCTGCGATTTCGAACGGTTATGCTGGCTGGTTGTGCATCTTCCACCATCATGTTATTGTCCTCTTCGACTGGTGATTTGTTTCCTTCCGCTCGGATTTTCTCTTCTTCTCTTCGTGCTTCGATCACGTCGGTGGCGAGGTCCCAATGAGGTAGCTATCATGTTCGGATCAGCAACGAGACTCTACACGTTCACGACGTTCGCACATCTCTCACCTCGGCTTGAGCCCGTCGTCTATCTTCCATCTTTTGTAACGATCCCATTGTCTGTATGATGTGTTTTACAAATGTTCGCAAGTCGCTCGCGACTGGAAGAGTCAGAACAGTCGTCTAAACATCTCTCACTCTTTGTTCAGATGACCTCTCGATCTTTGTCTGTCCAAGAGCCCTGACACCGGTGGAAAACCGGAAGGAAAGCCGACTGTTCTGGCTCTCGGAAAATTCAATTTTCCGGTTTTAGCACACCCTACAAATACACGCGCGATGCGACATCATCAAGTCTTTGAATGGAACAAAGGAAGCAGTCCTCTCTCGTTTATCGTGATGTGATGGATCGTGTGGAAAATTGATACGTTTGGAAGGTGAGGCACAGAGACTGTATGACGGCACTGTAGACGGCGAAGGCCAGAACGGGGTCATCCATCTCCATGCGACTGAAGCTCTCGTTGGTTAACTCGTAGACGGTGCAAGGTCCTTCTGCTTCACATGATAGATCGTGAGGAATTCCTAAGAACTTGGACAGCTCTCCCACAAAGGTACCTGATCATGAGACATCAGATCGAGCTCGTCGCACCATCATCATCATCACCCTTTGTCGTCTTGAAATGCCTCAATTTCGCTCCGTTCTCATCGCTGATACCGTAATGATTCAACTGTCCCTGCTTCAAGTAATAGATCGACGTCCCAAAGTCTCCAAATGTGTACAGTACTTCTCCACTGTTTCCCATCAGTTCTCCACAGATTCTCCACGAAGCTCACTCGACCAATCTCTTCCTGTTGAAGTAACGGTTGACCAGCTCGACGCACTGCTCGTCTGTCACGTCCGGAGGCAAGTGAGCCGCCAGCGTAGAGATGAAGTCTGGAACGTAATCGTATAGAGTCTGATTGGCCAGTTCATCACGAACTCCTCCCTTGACTCTCGATCGGATGATCTTGTCTTCACACCATTCTACTGCCAAGTCCAACTCCTGACGTCGTTCAGATGGTGACGCGTGATGACGTCATCGTTGTAGACGGACTCACGTCGAATATCTTCATGCGGCAGCGGGGATTTTCAGATATGACTCGATGCTTTCGAAACACCTACACCGTTGATGACGTGTGATGACGTCATCACCCTCACCTTCTCCACGCGAGCCGACAGTCCACAGAAGACCAACGTGATGTTGTCACTGGCGGCCATCTGGACGATCTTCATGAAAGAAGACATGGCTGTGGAGTCCATTCCGGGTACTGCCGCGAAATCGAGTATGAGATAAGACAGTTTCTTGTCTTTCTTTGATTCTTTCTTGCCCTCTATGAAGGAAGAGATACGTTGGGTGATGGAATGCAGAGACTTTCTCTTCTTCTTCTCTGGCTCAACGGAACCCGATTCCATTCTGTCGGCCTCGTCGAGGGGCTCGCTCGAATCGAGACTGTTGTACTTGCGTTGGGTGACCTGGGAGGTCTCAATTTGGGGAATAAAATGAAATAAAAGGTGGACCTTGGAGAAGATTCGCTTGATGAAGAGGGAGAGGCGAGTGAGGGGATTCTGAGTGTTTTCGTCTTTCATGCGGTTGATCTTCTTTCTCGTCTCTGTTTCTTCTCCCATCTTGTCTTGCAGAAAAGCTAACAATTGGACGGTCGAGCCAAAGAAGAGATATCCTAATCGTTTGTGTCAGACTCGCGGTGATGAAGAGGTGATGATGAAGAGGTGATGATGAAGAGGTGATGACGAAGAGGTGATGATGAAGAGGTGATGATGAAGAGATGATGATGACGATGATCACCTTGCAGTTGTAACAACCAGATGTTCTCCGTGTGCTTTGACAAGATCTTCCTCTGAATGTACGGTCTCTGCACTTTCGAGCTGACTTGAATTCCGTGGAGTGCCTTTCTAACCGGTTTGATCTGAGCGTACTGGAACGCAAAGAAGAGAGCTGCGATGGCCAGGGATACAGGTAATCCCACGTTGTTCCCCAGAATCATGAGAGAAGAAGCTGAGAGAGTCAACGAAATTCCGACGAAAATTCATCACCCGTGGCGACGAGCAAGAAGAATTCAAAGAGGGGGATGCTAGCGTAAGGTTTGTAGAGCCACGCCCACACCATTTCCGCCCCGATGTAAAATAAGACGGCACCGAAGAAAAATCGTGGAATGTACTCGATGATGGGAACGTTCGCCAGGAGGAGAACGAGACCTGAAGACCTTGAGATGAATGTCGTCGACGTCGACAAGTATCACCCAACAGACACGTGACGATACCAGTCAATCGATTGGCTCCATATTTAGCCACGAAGCCTGTGTTCGAGAAAGTGATGGAGCCCCCGAAGCCACCTGTACGCCTGGTGAACGAGAGAAAAGTCGATGAAAACTCACCGAAACATCCCACGATGATGTTACCGATTCCGGCACCCTCCAGCTCTTTGCTGCTATTTATAGATCTGGACAGGACGTACTCGAGGCCGGAGACGTTGAGGGTGGTGTTGAGAACGTTGAGGATCACCATGGAGATGAAATTGGGCAGCAGTGACGGTAGGACCGAATAATCGATCAACTCCCAATTCCAATAGTTCCAGATCTATTGAAGAGTCGACGAAAACTCGATGAAAACCCGTAAAATCTTCACCTGGGTGACGGGAACAGACTCCATGGGCTCGAACAAGAATCTCTGTGCTCTCAATGTCTCTATCGAAATACCCTTCATCCCCACTATCTCATTCAATCATAAAATAAATCATAATTGTTATTTGATAAAATCATTAGAATAGAAGATCCATTCGAAGATTGAGACTCACCAACGACCCAAAAGAGGCTGAACGGAACAACGAGACACAGTGGCATGACCAGATAGTGATGAGAGACACTGTCCATGAGAATGATGACGAGTCCAACGATGACACCTGCACGTGTTATGTCGAGGTCAAGTTGTGGAGCTCACCTGGTACAGCGAGCAACCACAGACCCGATTGGAAGGTGTGTTTCATCTCTTCAAAGTTTTCGAACGGATAGTCCGTCATGATAGCCACACTGATGAGTCATGAGATGATGATCATGTTTGGATGATGATGATGAGATGGTCTGATCGTGATGATCACTCACGATGCTTCTACGAGATATACACCCACGGCAACCAGAAATCCAGCCATGACAGGATAAGGAATGTACTGGATGATGGAGACCAGGTTCAATCTTCCTATGGCATAATATCCGATTCCCATGAGAATCGATGTGACTGCAAAGACGAAAAACATGGTTGGAATGACTCGATTCTCTTCCGTCGATTCAGCTACGATATTGACCATCAGAGCTGTCCCCATCATCAGCTTCATCTCGTCATGACGATCACGATCATCGCACGATGATCACGATCATCGCATGATGTGTGGATGAGAACGTTTGTGTACCTGGAAAGAGGATGTTGGTTTCTTGTACCATGGAGATGTTGAATACGAGACGGCTTTGGAGTACGGCGACCAACTGATGGACGATGTTGGACATGAGAGACAATTGGATGACCACCGGAAAGAAAGATTCTATTCTTTTTTCAGAACATGATGATGAGCCGATCGTGTCCGATGATGATGAGATGGATGATGAAAAGATGATGATGACGGATGACTCACTCATTTTTGGATTCTGGGTGAGAATTCCACCGAAACCGAAAGCGTTTGGCATGACGATGAGGAAAACGATGAAGCCGAACATGATGTTGACACCCACTCTCGACACGAATGATGCTCTGTTGTGCGTTCAGTTTGGACGCCACTTTCACCGTCGGATGACTCACTCGGGTGTCTCGCTGGTTGAACTGTGAGAATCATCCTTCTGGATCGTTGCAGGCTGCATCATGGATCAGAAGATGAAGTACGAGGTGTTCCATCACCTCCATCGCGTCGTCTTTGTCGTTTTGACTCTCCAAATCCTCCAGTTCGGCTTCTACCTGTGATGGTGGGGTGAGATCGTTTCACAACGGTGACATCTCATACCTCCACGGCTCTGAGAGCGATGACAGATTCTGATTGATTTCTCCTGGGCTCAAATGGTGATGAGACGTTACTGAAAGAGGGAGAGGTCAAGACTGCTTTTCTCATTCCATGTGGGGTGGCTGATATAATTAGACATCATACGGCCGACGATTCGCATCACCCGGGAGTGATTGGGGGCTGTGATGTTCACCGTCTGTCCGGTGCGCTGCGCTGAGTGCCTTTCGAAATTTCGTATTGAGATCATCACTGGTTCTGGGTTGCAATTTCTCAGCTGGTTCGGGGATCGTCTGAGGTTTAATGGTCTCCTCTTCTCCTTTAGGTTGTGACCTTTCCGGAAGAGGTGATCGACTGCACCATTATGTCAACACAAGTATCAATCATGACCAAACACACCCAACATACGGACTGTTGCTGTGTGCCGCGTTGAGTGCTTTCCTGAAGACAGAACTGAGGTCAGTGCTCTGGGTCAGTGGATTGTTGCGATCGAAATGGTTAGCCTCCATGTGTGGGTTGTTCGAAGCCATATTATCTTGTCCTCTACGACCTCGCTCCGCCTGATCCTGCGGTTGCCGCCGGCCTCTGATGTGGAGTGCCGGTTTTTCCGGTTACTTTACAACGGCTGAGAATCCCGTTTTGGAGACTTCCAGCCAACCGATGGGTTCGCATGGAAGGAGAGGGACGTCCCTCAATGTCTTCCTTGCTCCTATATGATTCAGATTACGAACTGAGAATTTCCACGGTTTATCAGCAGAGATCATGATGAAAAAATGAGAAGCAGTCGATTGAACAAGATTTGGACACAGAAGAGGCACACAATTGGAAACGAAAACAGTTTGTGTGTGACACCAGCTTGTGGTTCTGCATTTGGTTGAGTCTGAGTGCTGACTGTTGTGCGTCCGAGTAGTTCTTAAGGTAGTGGAGTTGATGCAAAGAAGATTCATTTCAATCCCCATCCAATTCATATCTGATCCTTCCATCTCATCTTTCGACCATCACGGTCACGTGTTTCTTTGTCTTTCTGTGAAGAGCCTCGGAGTCGTCTCATTTTGGGAAAATATTATGTCTTGTCCCTTCGCGAATTCTTGGCGAAGAGTAGTTCTTCGCAAAGTAATTCTTCCTTCACAACAACATGGCCAACCGTATCGGAGTGATCGTCGACGACCTGAAGAGCAGCTGGTACTTCCGTGTCTATGCTCTCTTGTGGCTCGTCTGTGCCATCACTGGTTTTGTCGGACTCATCCATTTTGGAAAGGAGGCCACCAGGTAGATGTTCCTCGCTTGACGTCAGACGTGACTGACCTCTTCAGATTGTCCAATGAGCACTCGCAGCGCTCTTACCTCGTGAAGACAGACTCACAGACCTTCCCTCACATTGGCTTTCTCATCCCCAACAATGGACCTAACGGTCAAGAATACCAGATCTTGTCTCTCGATTGCACTGGTCCCACTGTGGATGGTGTAAATGCAACCAGACAACCCAAATTGATCACCAAGCCCTGTTACGACACCGTTTTCTTCAACAAGCAAAAGCGATGCCTGAAAGTCGAAACGGATGCAATCATCAAGAACGTCGATGAGGCACTTCGCTGCGTCGTCACCTTCAACAACACTGTCGCCGGAGAGCACGTGAGGACACCTTCCACGTCACAAGGTCACCAGTATTCACTCCCCTCTTTAGGTCGAGATCGTGATGTCCAACGATGTGAACCCGGAAAGAAACCCTCAATACCTCGTGGGAACGACTCAAGACGTCACTCTGAGCAAGATCTACAAGGATGATGAGTTCTTCTTCAGAAGAACCGTTAACGAGCGCAATGGTGACGCCAACGTCACCCTCTTCCACGCCACCTTCCGTTTTGCTGATCTCTACGAGCACCACCAAGTCACCGATGACGATGCTTACACCAGATGGCAATCAGCTGCAGACATTGGAGGGTGACACGTCTCATTCGCACTCGATCTCTCTGACTCGAAGACAGATTCGGATTCTTCCTCTACATCCTTCACTCTATCGTCATGTTCTTCGTCAGTCTCTTCCTCGAGAACAACTCCGTATTCCTCAACGGAGGAGCCAAGACTGGAAGCTACCAGAATCTATAAATCAGTTCCTTTCAATCTCTCCATCATCTCTCATTCTCATCTCTCATTTTCATCTCTCATCTACGTCATAGCCTCATCTGAAGTCGAGACGACTCACATTCACTTTATTACATCTTCTAAAGAGGTCAAAGCCTCTCTCATCTCCTCCGCACAATTTTCCTTCATCTGAACAAGGACTCGACGGATCGCTTCCATCTGAAACTTTAAAATGTCCTCTCCATTCATCTCCCCCTCCTTTCCTTCTCTCCTACTTTCTTTCAACTCCTCCTCCTCATCACATCATCATCTCACCCCTTCAGATCTTCAGCTGCCGTGTTGAGATAACGGATGAACATCATGTGATCGATGCCGATGTTGCTGCGCAACACCATCTGACACGTCTCATACCATTCTTCAGCAGTCATGCCGCTCTTTACGTCGGATAATTCTCTCTCTACGAGTTCCAGCTGGTGGGAGATGTACCACCAGAAACTCTCCACGTTTGCTCCGTTGCCCTGATGAGACGATGAGATGAGATGAGATGATGAGATGAGATGAGATGATGAGATGAGATGAGATGAGATGAGATGAGATGATGAGATGGTGATCTAATCTCACCCAATTGTGATTGATGGATATCGTATCTTCTTCGTTCATCACCTACTTTGGGTCACGTTGTGGTCTCGATGTGCGATGTGGACAATGGTGATGACGATCGATGAGGCCGTTCGGATGATCGACATCGATTCACCTGATGATACCAACCACTGGGTACGAATATTGTTTCCCCTCCTCTCTGCACGACCTCGAATCTCTTCGCCTTCTCGAAATCAGGAAACCTCTCCCTGTCCCATCCGAACACATCCCTCAGCGTGTGGCCGTTGGCGTCCTGCGATGACGTCATTTCACGTCATCGTCTACAGCGTTGTAGATCACCGTGAAATATTGCTCTTCGCCCTTCGGGAAGAGTATCCACCTCTTGATGCCGCAGACATTGGTGGACCATGAGTAACTGCCAAAGACATCACAGTGAAGGGGGGTGTAGGTTCCCCTCGGTCCCATGTAGACGAAACGATAGTCATCGACATGTAATCGATCCCAGTAGAGGTTGATCCAGTCTTCTGTTAATGGTGAGCAGGTGGCGATGGAACGCGTTTGAACCTTGGAAGTAGATGGGAACGGAATAGAAACCATCGCACGGAGGTAGCTGCAGTGATTCGAAACGAAGTCTCGATGGAATGCATGATGATCACCTGTTTCGAGAGGTGCCAATCCTTAAGATAGTATAGAGGTCCGTCTAAATAGAATGATGATTGAAGTGTTGGTTCGATTCCATTCCGTCGGTCGATCAGACATTTCCAGTAAGAGATGTAATCAGAGACTTGACATTCTCTCCTCTTCCCTCCTCCATAGTCGACAGAACACTCTGCAGCTGGTGCAGTGAGACGTCCGTAATGTTCTCTCAACCAATCGAGATCAGGATGTCCATTCTTTAAAAATGTCAAATCGATCTTATATTCAGACTTGTTCATCACCTTCACCCATAAATGTCGAGCCACCCAATCATCGATGAGATCAGTAATGATGATGGGCTCGTTGTCCTTCAGATGTCGCTCGAAAAATTGTTGATAAGATAGATCGCGATAGCTGACTCTCTGTATCACTGTCGGTCGCGCCATCATCTTCCTCTGTCAGAATTTGAGATTGGCACTACAACGACACTTGATTCTACGTGCAAGCACTCAATCTTCTCCACTCTTTAGAGGTGGAATCTAATATCAATCAGCTCACGACTTTGTTGTCATCGATCGTTGAGAGCTGATCATCTCTCGAAAAAGTTGATCACAAAAGACGGAATACATGCACGTCACTGTGGTGACGATCATCACATGCTGTTGCAGTTTCATAATCCCTTATCCATTTGTCCTCGTCCGTGATAGATGATCACACATCTACAACGAGTATGTACACTTTATAGAGGATCAACCGTTCGGACAGTTTCTCTTGTTGTGTCCCGTCTGTCCACAGTTGCTGCATTTTCTTCCCCCTCCACTCTCGCTCTTTGGTTTCTGTGGTGAAAACTGAAACATTCATCAGAAAAGAATAAAATAAAATAAAAGGTCACTTGGGGTCTTCCTGGCATGGCTGAAGGGCCGTTACTCTTTCCTCCGAATTTTTTTCCCGATGAATAATCTCCACGGCCAGAATTCGAATTCGATCCCCCTGTTTTCTTCAATTTTTCTTCCATTCGAAAAAAGATTTCAATCTTTTCACTCCTCTCACCTTCTGGACAATTGTTGGCGAAATGTCCTGGCTGTCCACATTTGTAGCAGCTTCCGGAAGAAGAATTGTTGTTGTTGTTGCCACTTCCGAACCCGCCAGTTTTCCCCGAACCACTGTACGATCTCCCACCGTTATTATTCTTTTCGGGACAATTTGAAGAATAATGTCCCGGTTTGTTGCAATTGAAGCAAGCACCACTCGCACCTGAGAGAAAATTCAACATTTCCGAAAGAAAAAAAGAAAAAGAAGAAAAGAGAAAGAAATATCTCACCTCCCCCCGATGAAGAAAAGTCTGATGTCTTTGAACTCTTTGAAAAATTTCCGTTACCCCTGGTAGATTCTTCGTCGGCCCATTTGAATGAATTGGGACACTGCTCTCCCTGTGGCTTCGCGCAGACCCAAAATTTCCTCCCCTTATTGTCCCCTTCTCGCGTCATCTACAACGTTGTAGACAGTCACTCACCCTCTCTGTTCACAGTTCTCTTGACGCAGGGCTCTTGATGGCCCGGGCAGAGGACTTCTTCTCCATCGTCGTCATGGTTACCGTTCGAATTTGATTTCCCGGAATATGAATTCCCGCCCGAATTTCCGCCCTTCTTGTTCGGACAATTCGAAGAGAAATGTCCGGGCTGGCCGCAGGAGAAGCAGGAGTTATTCCCGGCGTCTGTCTACAATGAGCCATTCGACCGTCTACAACGAGCCGTTCACCTCTCGAGGGAGGAGGGTTACCGTACGAATGATTGTTGGGTCTCTTCTTCACGGTCGGTTCTTCTTCTTCGTATTCAACGGGAGCGTGTCTCTTCGTTGTAGATGGATTCGTCGCGTGATTTGTCGTGTGATTTGTGTGGCGATTTGAATGGTTGATCGTGTTGTAGTTCAGGGTGCCCCCGTTGAACGTTGTAGATGACGTACCACCTTGGCTCTTGGAAGGTGGTGGGAGGCTATTTTTAGGTGCAGGGGCTGGACTCGCTCTGTCTCGGGTTGTCGTGTAGAGGGGACCCTTGTTGTTCTGTTCCAATAGATCGGACAATACTTTGTCACATCCTCCAATACAACCCGTCAACTTTTTTCATTTCAGAAATAAAATTTTTATCTTCTATAAAAAATAAAATAAATTGTCACCTGATCTGTATCGTAGGTCGTGGCAATGGAAGATGTAGGAAGAAATTCCATTCTCAAGTGATGAATGGGTGAAGGGTGACACACTCTACACACAGTGTCCGTCACCGTGGCAGAGACACAGCCCTGCGGTAACCAGATGGCGTGATTGCAGGCCGGATAACCCTTGCAGCCTGCAATTTGGCTCAACAGTCACATTCAAATAGAACTCACCCAGAAAGACACCACCGTCCTTCTTCTTTCTCAAGACCATCTGAGATGTCTTACACAGGGGACACAATCTCACTGGTTTGTCGTTTTGCTGGAGGTGATGAGGGGAGGTCATCGTCATGAGTCATGACGCTCACTTTCTTCGCGAGGGGACATTTGGCGGCGCACATGAAACAATTGAACGGTCGACTCATCTTATCTGGATCGACCTAAAGACATCAGCTCATGTCGATCGTCCGATGATGATCATGATCATCCATCGCGATCGTCATCACCTGATCGGCTGGTGGGTGGTTTCTACAGTATGGACAGATGGAATAGAGTGACTTCTCCTACATATAGAGTCAGTGAATGAATGATCGACAAACATTCACTCCGTTGATTGATACCGGCTGAAAGTTGCAGAGAGGACACCTCTGATCCAAGGGTGTCACCTGACCCATGGGAGGTAACGGATAAGAAGAAGTACAAGTGGCACAGAACAATACTCTCGTTCTCTATGGAACATAAGAAGGTGAAGCATGAGACTCTTAAACTCACGTCTCCCTTGCTTCGAATGGACATCTTTCCGTTGCATTTTCCACAAGCCGAAAAGTTTCTCGTCTCTTCGTCAAACTGTGTACCCTGCACGTTAAAGTATTTCTTGAACGCCTGAAAGAAAATCAACTCACGGAAGGTCCTCCATCTCCACCTCATCCATGGTCGCCGCCCTCTCGATGGCCTGCATGAAGATCCTCTGATAAGCATCCAGTGCAGACTGCAACACTTGCTCTTTCGTCTTCGTTCCTCGGCTGATGGCCACCATGTCCCTCTCCGTCTGATGACGTCACACCCAACCGTCTCGAACGTCTCTTGTTCTCACCTCCGCACGTAACTCTGGTTTTGATAACTCCAGGCCGATGGCATTATAACCTCCCACGAGGGCGACGCCGAGCGTGGTGGGCACGAAGAGCGCCGCCTTGTCCTTCTCAGCGTAGCCTCTGTTCTGTATCGTCTGGATGTGCTGTGCGATCGTTGCGTCGGTACCGATACCATTCTCGTGCATCATGGTGATGAGCTCTGCCTCGGAGAGGAGTGAAGGGGGTACGGTCTGACCCTGGGAGATGTCAGGGACTGAACGAATGGACTGCATACCTGATGGACTTCAAAAGAAGTGGGGACGAACGTTGTTCCCTCTTTGAAGTTGGGTATAGAGCGATCCGTCCATTTCTCGTAAGGAAAGACATCGAGCCAGTTGGTCTCTTGCACCATGAGACCTTTTGAATCATCAGTGACATCGGCGTGGAGAGATTCTCACCTTTCGTGGTGAATTTCTCGCCCGCAATGTCGATGGTGACCGTCGTCTCTTGACCGATGGCGTCCTTACTGCAACAAGCGAGAAAGTGTCTGACGATGTACGTGTACAACTCCTTCTCTCTTCCGTTCAGCCCTGTCGTATATTTCGTCGGATGAATGGGAGGGTGGGAGTTATCGTTGCTCTTTCCCTTCTTTGGAGGTAAGAATTTGTCTTGATCCAATAAGCTGAGGATGTTTCAGTGCGAGGACGATGACGAATCACTCACTCGGTGGCGTATTGACCCCAACCTGGATCGTTTGTTTGCATTTGTATCAACGATTGGAAGTCGGTACCGTCCTGAAACACGTCCGTTTCAGTACGTGGATAGCTGATCCAACCCGCTTGGTACAACTTCTCCGCGATCTGTTCGGTGGTTGGGATTTCGATGGGGATGAAATGTTCACCTTCATCGTTTCGTCGGAAGATATTCTCAGCTTACGTGCGGCTTGCTTCTGCAGCTCCACGGTTGTCATGGGAAATGGTCGACTGAAGGAGGTAAATATGGATCACGTGACCGAAATGAACTCACTATTTTCTCTTCGGTTGTGCATCCACAGAGGTGACCGTGGCCTTCAGATCGTCCATACAATTGAGGTAGATGCTGAGAGTGCACATACTGTCGTACAGTCTGATTCGGGACCAGTTGAAATCTGCGTACGATCCTTCTAATTCGACTGTACACTGAATCGTCCAGAAATCTTCCACGAGGAAATTCTGTATCTTCCAATATCGATCTACAACGAAGCCCAGTGTGGGAAACTGACACGGGCCTGCACACTTCAGATGTCGTCGGTCGATGATGGTTTCACACCATAGCTGATCAGTGAATCTTGAAGACCTTCGAACTTTGGCTGGTACCGTAATGTCAGATAGCGTGTGAAGGCTGCACCGATACGTAAGTCCAATTCCATACGCGTTTCGACGGCCAATGAATCCAATTCGTTCGGTGGCGTCAAGGTCTCCATAGCTCTGTAGATATCTCTGGAAGGAAATATTCAGACACCGCCGTGGATGCAAGATGATCACCCACCTTTCGTTGAGAGAGGAGAAGTGAGCACGAAGGACGATCATGTTCGGGTTGATCTTGAGACAGACTGACATGACTTCGAAGGCGATATTCTCTCCTTCACGATCGCAGTCCAGCCACAAGACGAGATACCTCCGTGAGATGAGACACGATCGAATGCATGACGGCTTACTTGGCACCCCTCGATTCTCTCTGTAGATTCTTCTCGATATCCTCCATGTTGGCTGCCGTGAATCTCTCTATGGGTGCATGAAACAAATCGACAGGATCACATGAATTCCATCCCTGCACGTCTCAATATAAACGTTCCAGAAGGAATAAGAGCGCTCGCACCTTGTATTCTCCCACAAAGTCTGAACCCATCAGATGTCCACTGACAGACGTGAATTTCATCACGACGTTTTCGCCGTTCACTCGACTGTCGAACTCCCACACAGGGTTGTACTTTCCAATTCCATTTCTCTGCACAAATGTTGAGAGCCCAATCCGATCACATATCTCACCCTTCGTTGATTACCGTGGGCTAATATCTCGGTGACTCCTTTGGCTACAGAGGGCTTCTCTGCAACGTTCAAGGCGAACACCATGCACGTGAGATGTGATTACAATTGAAACGGATTTGATTTTGACTCCCGGAAAATTGGCGGGTAAGTTGCATTGTAGATTAAATCTCATTTTATCGCATTTATCAGCTTCATCATCGCATCGTACCTTGAAGAGATGGCCGATAACAACAACAACGATGGAGAGCCACAGGATCTTGGAATTTTTGTGCAGAACCTAATCACTCAAATGGTGTGTTACATTGAAAATGTGTTGAGCCTTCTTCTGATTCAGAACAGCAAGGGCAATTTGAGAAGATGTCGGAAACTATTCTCGACAGAAGTGAGTCAGTCTCCTCTGAATGAATGGTATCTCATATTTGTGACTCACCTCTGCAATAGTTGACAACATGGGAGACAGAATTACTGTCTTGGAGAAATCTATGAACGACTTGGTCGCTCAAGCCAACAGCATCGAGGAAGCTAGAAACAACCAAAAGAAGTCTAACCAATAATAAAGGGACAGTTGTACAGCGCCTCTCATCTATTCTGATTCCAATCGTGTATTCATCCTCCACGAATCTCATGCCACCATGATGTTCGATCGTCCAAATTCTTCCGCTTCGGGTTCCTTCCGTTTCGACTTGGCATAGAGCCAGTTGATGACGTAGGCAAAGATCATCACACCAAAGATGATGAGGAACACCCACAACAGCGTCCAGAACGTGAAGGTGGCTGAGGGTGATGAGATGTAGAACGTAGTGAGGAATGTGATGCCGGAGATGTCTCACCGTTGTTTGATTTCGGTTTTTCTAGCGGCAAGTCTGTTCCGTAGAGGTAGAAGAGAGGTCCTGAAGACACAGAGACACCCATCACACTTAATGAGACACCATCGTGTCCCACATGGCTCTTCGGGTTGGAATTTAGACATCGAACGACACCCGAACGGAAGGTAGCCAGACATCCAGAAGCACCTGTAGAGGATGAGTCGATGATGATGCAGATGATGACGCAGATGATGATGTACCTAATTGGTCACTCGGAACCACCACTCCGCAAGAGATATCCAACGTGAAGCCATCATTCACATTATCTGTCTCCCTTTCAGCTCATCCTTCAGCATCACGAAGTGTGCATCACCTCTGATCTCAAAGACGCTCGATATGATCCTTCTATCGCTCCCTTCTTCACTGACACCCAGAGTGGCTAAGACACTATCCGCAACTGCATTCTCATCATCATCCGCTCTCCATCACATGAAAATAAATCCGCTCTCCATCAAATGAATTCATCATGATAAAATAATAATCTCTCACCAGGGGAGATAGATACGTATCTGAGATTCTTCTGAATCTTCGCATTCTTGTACAATTTGATAGTGCAAGGTAAGATGTTCGAGGAAGAATTGTCATAAGCCAGGGTTAACGTCGTGTCCTTTGCCGTGCTGACAGTCACGTTGGCGTGCACCACCTTCGTCTGAGAAGGTGCCTGTACATCGTGAGAAAAGTCGATGAAATCTCCCCACCTCGGGACAACTTGCCCTACAAGTGGAGTCGAAACATCTGACGGTGCTGTTCGAGCAGGTGCAATCGTTCGCGTCACCCACACAGCCCCCGGATGGACACTACAACGAGTCAATTTCATTTTCCACGATTTCTCACCATGATTTGACCCAGTGGACAGCCGTTGTAGTGGAGACAACTCTCTGTCGTACCATTCTGGATGCATCTACCGTCAGGACACAATCTGTACCCCGCACCACAACCATCTTCTGCACACACTCCATCCTTTGACTGACACCCACTCTGACACCTACGCACTCAGTGGATGACGAGTGATGACGTCATCACCTCTTTGGGTATTCGACCGGGCAGGCGGGGGTGGGTGGACATCGCTCTGAGCAGCTTCCGTCCCAGCATCTTGTGAGGTTTCCGCAGGAATTTGGATTGGAGGAGTAACATTCTTGGGCAGAGGTGCCACACTTTGCGTCGAAGCAGAGGAACGGCTGAGAGGGAGGGCATTGAACGGAGGATGAGCAGAAGCTGAAATTGTCGAAGCACAGAGTGGATCCCGCACATCTGATCCATCGCATGAGAAGACGATCGCGATCGTGATCGAGATGTGATGATCATCGTTCTGATGATGTATGGCTCACCTGACGGGTTGAAGGAGGGGACACACGTCCGTAGAAACGTGTTGCGTCACCGTTTGCAGCACCATGAGATCGTGAGACGTACCGGTGGACATGTACAAGTTGGTCGTTTCGTTCAGATTCCACCTCGCGATGACTTCCTCCTTACCACAATCATATATCGTTCCGTTGACTGCATCCATTCACCGAACGAAACGAAATGTCGAGGAAAACTCACGTGTAGCGACGACGGAGCCGCGAACGCCCGAACTGATGGACATGACATGGTCGTGATCAGTGAAGATGGGTTTCGATACCTTGTCTCTCTCGCTCGATTTGTGACAGAGTCTTCCGTTGGTGTTGTTACCGACCGAGATGACTCTGCCATCACCTGATGGACGATGAGATGATCTCATCTACATCGTGATGTGATCGTGATGATCGTGATCACGATGAGACTCACTGAGGAGATAGAGGGCAGCCTCGCTGATTCTGACGTCTACAACGGTGGCATCACCCAACATACCTTCGATTTCTGTCAGGCGGGTGGGAGAGCGAGTGGTTTGATTGAGAATTCCTGGAAATTCCCCCCAACCGTAGATGGATCGGCCGTCGGAGGAGACGGACGACGTGAAGCTGAAATTTCGGGTTACGCATGATCACGTGATGCACTCTCACCTCTTGTAGGCCGCGATGAGACTCATCGTTTGTTCGAGTGGAACCTTTATCAAAATCAATCGTCACGTCCATCATATCATCAACACTTCATCCATCATCACTCGTATCATCACATCCACCATCGTATCATTACCAATTCTCGATTTGAATTCACCTTTTCTGGAATATTCCTGGAATCATCCGTACCAAGGCCCAGCCCCGGACCTCTACCACAAGTGTATACCCTCCCATCATCTACAACGAGTCATCTCTAAATTCGATCTACAACTCTCACTGGTCAGGAACATGGAATGTTCCTCTCCCGCTGCCGCCTGACACCGAGATCAGAAGACGTTATCATGATGATGGTAGATCATGTATGAACTCACTTGTTTCAATGTCTCATCAAAAAACCAATAGATCCAGTAGGGGCTGGCGATTGTATTTTCGACGGACCTTCCGTTGCACAATCTCCCTCCATCCCCAACACCCCAGCTGATGGTGAGGTCAGCGATGATGAGAGATGTGTACCTGTGGTTCGTCTCTTCTTCTCACCTGTAAGCGAATCCTTCTTCTAATGAAGAGTCAGATATGTCGGGTCGATCGATTATCATGATGTGTCTCACCAGTCAGGACGAGGACGTGTCTGGTACCGATATATACCTGTATCGAAGTGTTGAGGGGATGGTCTTAGCATGTTCGAGAACATACCCTCTTGGCTTTATCTATGCCAGAGACTCTCTTTGGCTCGTGATATTCCCAGTTATCATATCTACCCGTACCCAACAGTCCAATTCTTCCATCTGAACCTCTCAATCGATGATCACAACTTGAATCATCGACTCACTGCTTCCAAAAGAATATAGACGACCGTCAGCTGTATTTATCAGTCGGTGTCGCAAAGTCACCATCTCACCTGCTACTGCAAATGATACCAGAGGACCAGCTGCGACATTCGTGATGTCCAACCCCAGTAACTCTTGAATGGGTGTCGGATCATCGATCGTCTCTGTCTTTTCCACACTCAATTCTCCTTTCGATGCCGACCCCCAGCCATAAGTTCCAATCAGAGTCATTTGCTTGTCCGCAGAAGCGTTAGATAGAAGAAATAGGTGACATATTGAGATGATGCAGAAGAGAGACCTGATTACTCTCATCCCATAGACTCTCCTGTGCGTGGTGGCAATACAATTCCAAATGTTTCAAATAATACGGATTGTAACAGAACCCTGCATGACAAGATTTATACTGTGCTCATGAAATGGAGCATTTGAACGACATCCTGTGCATTTTTCGTCCATATGGACTTGTAACTGAAGATGGAGTCTGCTCATTTATGTCCGTCTGAGGCTAAATATATCTTCATTATCTCTGAGACCCTCACTAGAGCAAACGACGCCACCACTGACTCGTGATCAACCCTAGCATCACGCACGACCAGCTGATACCGATGTAAAAATTTAAAAAATCCAAAAAAAAAAGCAGCAAGCATCCTGCGATCTCTCAGATGTCTGCCTCGTTACACGAAGCTTTTAGAGGATGTTTGATGGCATCGATAGAGAATCTTCACGTCCAGCTCAGAGAGATCCTCGTTGTTTCTTTTCGGAATAAAATTTTTATTGCAATGAAAACGGCGGTTGGCGGTGTGCAAATCATTATGTTGAGAGCACAGTCCTGAACAGGCTGCAAACCAACAACATGTAAGTATCTCACTTACTCTCATTCTCACACACACATCTACACTTACATACCACATACACACACCACCACCTCTTCGTCACAAGCACAGCCACTCACAGCATCTTCTTCTCTCATGGTCATCCTTCCACACAGACTGACTTATTATAGGAGCACACAAAGAACTCAGCTTCGTACCAGACAATGCAGGGCCAGACGCCAGACGCAACTGCACCAGAGCGAACGCGAAGAAGTGCAGATCAACCGTGACGGCCTCGCCGAGCAACTCGACCAGCTCGAGAAGTCTTTCAAAGAGGTAACACTCACCCCACCCCCTTCACCTCACTGACCGACGTACAGAACGAGACCAGACTGAAGGACTACGAAGAGTCCATCGAGGCCGCCAGACGTTTCATAGAGAAGGTCACGGCCGACCGCGTCAAAGTGGCCAAGCTAGTCGATGAAGTGAGATCGGAGGTCGAGCGCAAACGAAACGGTGTGGCTGATGCCGATCGTAGGCTTCGTTCCTATGACGAACTCCTTCAGCAAGACAGACAGAGAGAGGCAGACATCACCAAAGATGAACCCACTTGGATTGCTTCTGCCGCCCAGGGAGCATTCAGAAGGTAAGAACGAGAGGACCTTCCACAGACACTGAATCGACTTTCAGATTGAAGACAGCCATGGCCGACAGCGTCAACGCCTGCATCAAGATATCGACCGCCAGACCCAGTGCTGCCGGAAAGAGGAAGGTATCTGCACAGGCCAACAGAGGTCCTGCCAAGAGGAAGTTTGTGGAAGTCATCGAGGACGACTTGCTCTGCCCCATATCAAAGGAGTTGATGTCCGATCCAGTCCTGACGGTGGACGGCCACACGTACGACAGAACCAACATTGTCGCTTGGTTCGAAAGAGGCAACAGACGCTCGCCCACGACCAACCTTGTCCTGGAGAGCTTCAATTTGATCCCCAACCACAGGGTCAAGTCCCTTGTTCAGTCTTACAGAGAGAAGAGATCGATCGTATGAACAATGTAAATGATTGTGAATGGGTTCTTCTTCTTTGTGTAGAGTTTCTTTATACATCCAACGGCTTTCCTTCGATCATATACGTGTTCAACTCTTGTTGGTTCTTCTTGATGTGCTCGATGAGTTTCGCCTGTAGGGCTAATTTGATCCAATTGGGAATGGATTTAGACAATTGTTCGCTCAAGTCTTGCACACCTACCGAGTTCAGTTCGATTCCTATCAAAACTCTTCACCTTCAACCAATTTCTGGTCGACTGTCTCCGCGATCAATTTCTTCAGTTCCAGAAGTTCCGGTTGATTCTCGTCGAACGTCGACTTCAAATCTGAATGCAATTGGTTGAAACCATCGTGGAACAAGGCCAGAGCCCATTTTTCGTCAAAATAAGCCGAGAAGTCTTTGATTGAACCCTCGTCATACCTATTCACGTCAGCCAATTACGCCTGTTCTCCTCACCTCTGTATCAATTGATTCATGTTCTTCTCGTGGACTCCAATGAGGGAGATCAATTTGAGTGAAGTCCTGTACAACCCTTCGCTCACGGTGGAATCGTTGACCAGACGGTCCAAGTGAGTTACCGTGTCGACATATCCGTAGACATCGACGTGAATCCAGATCTTCCCATGATCTCCGCAATTGCTCTCCAGATCTCTTCCCTGAAGCCGTCACCATCGCTGACGAATGAAATGCGGACGATGTCTCTCACCTTCTCCAATAAGGATAGTGAATGACCGATTCTTGGTCTGGAACAGTGCATGTAATGGATTCCACCAGGTAAGACGCACCCTCTCGATTTCGATTCTTTGAACTTGACCGTTGTGTTCCCTCCAACTTCTTCGAAGCCTTGGACGTGTCTCAAGAGCGTGTTGGCCAGCTGACTTGGCGTGAGTCGCAGGATCGTGGCGAGAACGTTCTCACCCTCACACCTAACTCTCTCGAATTATAATGAGCGAACGGAGCATCTGTGGGATTGTTGTTGTGAGTCGAGTGTCCGTATTTGGCCGCCTTTCCGATGGAATAGATGCAAGGATCGTTCGTTCTGAATTCAGAATCGACGACGAGCCTCCCGTCGTACACGAGACAGCTCTCCATGATGGCCTGGAAGAGATAATCGTCCACACCTGATGACTTCATAAACACCACGACATCATCTCCAACTCACCCAGCGATTCGTGGTCGCAACAGAGTAACAGCTGGCAATCTATCCTAGCTTCTCTTCCTCCCTCCGTGATGGGCTCCAGTATGACAGTGGAAATGGTTCCCTCGATGACTTCTACGCTCTTGATCTTCATCTCTATGATAGTCTCGACTCCCTCTTCACTCATCCTGCTCCGAACGGCCTCGTAGATATGATCACGGTGAAAGACGTTCTCGCTCGAAGAAGTCGAGTGGTTGACGTGCACGATCTGATTTCCCTTCAAGCCTCGAGTCAAGAGAGCTTCAATGCAAGCGTAGCTCTCCAGCGTACCTCCCAAGCTGATCTCAAGGTCAGGGGTGGGAGAGTGATGATTCACTCACACTACGGCCTTCCAATCTTCCTCGAATCGAGCGATTGTGTCGATGCAGGCATCTACTTCATTGTACCGATAAGCTGAGTCGAGATCAGACGTGGTGAATCGATCGATCGACTCACAGGGAGCGTATACTCCGTGCACCGTTGGATTCTGACCCGGAGGCCCGAACAGCTTCGTGTAGGTTTGCTCTTGCATGCCTGGAACTAATAATAGCTCATCGTAAGATAAGATCGTTCCATCCAAGAGAGTGACCTCCTTCCTCGTGCGATCGATGCGGACCACGTGACTCTGGTAGACTCGCACCTTCCAACCGTTACGGTTCGAAATTCAAATCTCCCTCCACCTTGTCTTCCAGACGTATCTGATCCAACTCGTGAGGGGCATAACAGTACGAATCGCATTGAAATGAACCCCTTCCTCTCTTTTCCCTGACGATGCCCTCCGGAGAGATGAGAGTGATTCCTATCGATGTCATTTCTCTAGATGGATGTGGAAGGCTCACCCGTAAATTGGATGTCTCTGATGTGGGAGAGTTGTTCGATGACAGAGAGGCCGATGTCACCACCGCCCACGATGATGATCCTTCCGTTGTGGTAGCTCCTGGGGAAACAGATCTCACCGATAGGTAAGATGGACAAGGAGTGATAACCGTCCAATAGATAAGGGACGATGTATCTATCACAGAGTGAGACATGTCATCCGCGTTATGGTGTATGATGAACGTAAATGAAAATGTGTAAATGAGGAAACTGAATCAGCTCACTGTTTCCTTCTTTGCACTGAAATCATCTCTGAATAAACCCATGGGAATGATAATTGATCGTTGCACAAAGCGAAGATGCAAGTGGTTCCGGTGATCTTTAACAACTCCTGACGATCTGTTTAGAAGAAGGTTGAAATATATTCTCACCCTCAATATCTTCCTCTTCACACTGGAATAATGTGGGTGAATCTCGAACCGTTTGAGGATCAAGTGACGACCGTGATGATGATCGTGATCGATCAACTCGTCTAACTTGTAATTCGAACGCAATTGATCGATGGGTATCTGATGGGGTCACACGAATAATTCGAGACTAGCGTCACCTCTGAACTGGTGAGAACGTAACCGATATCTTCATCTCCCGCTCTCAGGAGGTACATCTTCTCGACCGAATCTTCTTGCATCAGGGCGTCCCAATCAGTAGTTGTATCTTCTCCCTGGTGATCGTCTCAGTGCTGGTGATGAAACGATTGATGATGTGATGATGATGCGATAACAACATGTGATGACCAGGTAGAGTGGTGATCGATGACGATCCGATCATGATGGATGAAACCTCACCTCTTCGAGCGTTTCCTTCAGCTTTTTCTTCTGCTCGAAGTCTGGCGAGACGATAGACAGTGTCTTCTGTATGGAGTTGTGGTGCATGATGTACAGGGCAAAGGGAGCATTGCTGTCCATGGATGATGGAACGAACTGCATGAAGGAAGAGAGAGGATTCGACCCAGTCTGGTGAAGTGTCGTGAAGAGGATGTAATCACGATTTGGAAACTCTTCAAAGGCGTACTGTACAGAATTGAGACGTCGCCGTCAAACATCGCATCACCTGGAAGAACTCGTAAGCTTGAGATGCCAGCTGGGGTTGAATGCAGAAGAGATTGATTGCCGCTCCGTTTAATTCTTCGTTGCCGTTGAGAGATAAGAGGTCTGCGTAATCTTCTAACAGGAAACTGGATCGCAGTTGCTCGATGTCAGCTTGGGTCGATAGACTCTTGCGGCATGTCAGAGATGTGATGATGAACTGGACCCACCATCATACCGATAGCTCTACCGTCTATCTCCGCCACGAGAGTCTTATTGTGTTCATCTTGCTCTGCGATCAATTTGGCCAAGAAATAATCCTGGAGGAGAGTATCTCCATTGTTTTGGAAGATGGGGATCAGATCGTCGTGATCTTCGACTCTCGCTCTGCGAATACGAATGCCATTGACACATCTATAAAGGTCAGCTCTGACTTCTGTCCACAGATCACCTGGCTCTCGTGCACAAGATGAGGTTGCCACCCTCCAGTGGAACTGTGAAAAGTGTTGTCAACCAATCTGGACAAACACTAGCATCGATGATGATCGAGTTCGATTGCGGCAGCAGCGAGAACGTTTCTTTCAGAAGATGCGATGCCAACTCCACAGACGATGCGGCTATACTATGTAGCCATACTGCACCCTGAAGAAGTCATGATAGGTCGTCTCTTTTTGCTCACATTATCTTGGTATAACTGTTTTTGTGGAGGCTGATCGGAGACCGAGATGAATCCAATCGTCTGCCCCTGAGGAGATATTGCGATAAGTGACAAGAGAGTTGTTTCACTGGTTGCTTCAGTCGAATGCGATGTGAAGATCTCTCACATCAGAGAGGAAGAGGCAGAGGATAAAGCACAGAATATCTTCTCTTTGAACAGATTGTCGATGGACTTTCCATCAGAGCGCTGTGCTCTTCGAACGTCCATGTCTCATAATCACACCGATGTTGCTCGCCGACGACGGGTGCTAAAAATATTTTTGACAGTTGCGGATCAAATATTTGGTCTCTCGATTGTTGGCGCTTCCTCCGAACACCACCTGGTGAACACCACGGACAGCCAACCATTTCGTGCATCAGCTAGCTGTGATTTTACTCTTCAGGTCGACTATATTAGACGTAGTTGTGGAGAAAACTCCGAAACGCAGATATCATTTACAGGTGTATTTTTAGCCCCACCCGGTTGCGGCTCAGTCCCTGGAGAGCTGAAGAAGGCCTGTACTTTAGACCATACAAATAGAACCGTGACACGCGCTGGAAGGCTGATTCGAATAGCTACGGCACAACCTATGGTCAGTGCTGTCACCTCTTCTGTCTTACGTGTGAGTTCATCTCGCTCGAAAGACGAAGATGATGGTCGCAAAGAACAAGGAGAACGAAGGCCGGAGTCGATCGTGAGTCGAGTGCTGTAATGTGGACTCACTTCCACATCAGATTGAGAGGATACGAAGGTCCAACAAAGACCGCGTGGCGAGATGGAACGTATATCCAACTGTGCATACTCATCAATCTGAACTAAATCGAACGAAACAGTGAGCCATCTTACATCCGCATTAATGTGATGGATTACAGTTTTCCTAACAACTCCATCGTAACCACGAAGTACACCTTCTATAATTTCCTACCAAAAAATCTCTTTGAACAATTTCGCAGATTGACCAACGTGAGTATATGATGATCTCCTTCACATTGATCACTGACGAAATATAGCTGTACTTTTTATTGATCGTCATCATCACCCTCATTCCATCTCTAACTCCTCTAACGCCTACGACGAGTATCACACCCCTCGTATTCGTGCTCGTGGTTACCGCCTTACGCGAAGGCTACGAAGATTGGGTAAGGCAGATGATTCTTTCAATGCATTGACCCATCACAGAGGAGGTGGCAAGACGACCGCAAGGCAAACACGAGATTATATTCTATATTGAGCTCGGATGGATCTCTCGTCAGCACGAGATCTGACCACCTCCGAGTGGGTGACATGCTGTTCCTCTCTAAGGGAGATCTGTTCCCGGCAGATCTGGTGGCATTGGCTACTGCGCTAGATGATGGAGTATGTTACGTAGAGACGTCACAGTTGGACGGGTGAGTGGTGCTATGAAGGTGAAGCTGAGAGGAAACAGCGAGACCAACTTGAAAGTGTTCAAAGCTCTGAAAGAAACAACGGAATTAGAGAGGGAAGAACTGTCCAATCTACAATGCGCGATCGAATGTGAAGAACCCCACGCCGGTCTGTACACATTCCACGGTCGTCTCAAGAAGGACGGGAAGACCATCTCTCTGGATAGTAAGCAGTTATTATTGAGAGTGAGTCAGACGCTGTTTGGATCGATTGGCATCTGAATCCATCATAGGGAGCCAGCCTTCGCAATACGCCGTGGGTTTACGCTGTCGTCGTTTATAACGGAGAAGATACCAAATTGTCCCTCAATCAAAAGGCACCACCCTCCAAATTTTCATCCGTAGAGCGACGCATGAATCGTATCGTCTTGGCCATATTCATCTTTCAGATCATTTGCGTACTCATCATGGGACTATTGGCTGGAATATTCCAGGTGGAGATGAATCATCGATCTCGTGATTGATCCTCGGTTAGACTGTGACCATCAACGATATGGATTACTTAGGACCAGTTGCCGCGGAGAATGGAGCCATCGTTGGTATCAAGACTTTCTTCTCTTACATCGTCCTCTTGTCTTTCCTTATTCCACAGTCTCTCATGGTGACCCTGGAGTTGGTCAAATTTGGGCAAGGTGAACATTATTTCGTCTATCCATCTGAATGATTCAGCTGCATTCATGAATTGGGACGAGAAGATGAGACTGGATCCTGAAGATGGAAAGACTGGGTTGACTGTCAAGACATCGAATTTGAATGATGAACTGGCACTGGTGAGTCAATCATGGTTTTGATGATGCTGAACCGTACAAGGTGAAGTACATCTTCTCTGACAAAACGGGTACACTCACCCAAAATCGCATGGAGTTTTCGCACTGCTCCATTAACGGAGAAGTGTATGCCAATGCAATGGGGGGAGAATTGAGAAAACTTCTGACAGACAACCACTGGACACCGAAGAGTCAAGCACAGGCTCCTCTACAGGTACAACGCGTGGTGGATTTTCTCAAGATATTGAGCCAATGTCACGCCGTGGTGGTCGATGAAGATCAATCGTCAGGAAAGCCTAGCTTTCAATCAGCTTCACCGGATGAAGTTGCTCTGGTGGAGGCAGCCGCCGCCAGTGGATTCGTCTTCAAGTGAACCATGTTTCTCAAATGCTTCATCACTCATGTCAACTCAGGAGCTCTACCTCCAAGGGCTTCTTTACCACACAGATGGGTACGGAAGTACAAGACCAACTCTTGTGTTCCATCGAATTTACCTCCGAGAGAGCTTCCAGCTCAGTCATCGTGCGAGACGCGATAACGAACAAGATCTATCTGTACTCCAAGGGTGCTGATTCCAAGATGTTGAAGCGAATCAAGACGAATACTGCCGAGAATCAAAGAATTGTAGAGTGAGTTGTATCCACTTCACCTCCACTGAACCATGCAATAGCTTGGTCACGAAGCAGATCGATCAATTTTCTGAGATGGGGCTTCGAACTTTGGTATTAGCGAAGAGAGAACTGTCAGAAGAAATCTTCCAATCCTGGATAGCCGATTATCGTGATGCATCTTCGTCTCTCATCAACCGAGGAGCTCGCATCGCTGCTGTGAGTGAAGATATCATTTCATCACAGATATCTGATTCGATCCATCAAGGTCTGCCAGCAGATTGAGGAAGAGATGGAGCTTATTGGATGTACCGCCATCGAAGACAAGTTACAGGACGAAGTCCCGGAGACGATTGAATTCCTCATCCAAGCTGGAATCAAATTGTGGGTCATCACCGGAGACAAACAACAGACCGCCATCAACATCGGCTATTCCACGAGGCTACTGACCGCGAATCAAAAGAAGATCATCGTGAACGTACCTCGAGAGACAGATGACCCATCCGATGAGATTCGAGTTCTTTTGGAGAGGGGAATATCTGATAATCAAGGGGTAAGTATCGATGGTAAATGCAAGCTCACTCCACATAGAATCCAGACTTGGGCCTCATCATTGACGGAGAGGCGCTGGTGTTCGCCTTGAAGGATTACCCAGATCTATTTCTGGAATTGTCCGGTATGTGTAAGAGTGTCGTGTGCTGCAGAGCATCTCCCCTCCAAAAGGCGCAGATCGTGAGATTGGTCAAGAATCATAAGGGCGACATCACTCTATCCATTGGAGATGGTGAACCACCCTCTCATTCATCTGACTGACCGTATCTCAGGTGCAAATGATGTGAGCATGATTCAAGAGGCACACATTGGAGTTGGTATCTATGGAAGAGAAGGAACACAAGCAGCCAGAGCGAGCGATTACGCGATGATGCAATTCAAGGGTCTGAAGAGGCTCATCGTGGTTCACGGACGATATTCTTTCGTTCGAAACGTGGGCTGCATCCACGTCTCCTTGTACAAGAACATGGCCTTCTTCTTTGTCTTCTTCTGGTTCTCCTTCTTCTCCTTGTATTCTTCCGAGGTGAGCAGACGAAGCGATGTATATGGATTCGCTGAACTGTGAGACAGACCATCTACGATGACTACATCGTCACGCTGTTCAATATCGTTTTCACTTCTTCACCTCCCTTCTTCATTGGTATCCACGACAAGGACATTCCAGAGGAAGTTGCTGAAGAGCGTCCCGAAGTGTTCGTCACCGTCCAAGATGGGCAGAGGTTCACCGTGAAGACCGCCCTACTGTGGCTGCTGTCTGCTTTTTATCACTCTCTCGGTGAGTCGGTGGTGTCATTCATCTCCTGACCTCTTCAGTCTTTTTCATCGTTGGATGGTTGGCATTCGACGACATCATCAACTCGGATGGAAAGACAAGTGATCTGGTGCTCGTTGGGATGACCGTCAGTACTTCGGGTGTCATCGTGGTGCTCTTCAAGATGGGAATGGGTATCAAGTGAGTTCATGTCGAGTACTCCGGCACCATCCAATCTGACGGTGTGTTCAGCTCATGGAATCCAATCAACATCTTATTCCACGTTCTATCTTTGGGAGGGTACCTCTTGGCCATCACCATTCTCAGTGCCTTGCACAGTGGCTGGGGTAGAAATTACTATGCCTTCTATACGCTGGTGCAGACACCCATCTTCTATCTGACCATCGTCGTCACCATGGCCTTCTGCATCGTCCCGGATCTCTCCCTCCAATAGTGAGCAGAACTTCATCATCGCACCGTCTCATCTCGCACGCAGCATCTGGAGGCAGTACAGACCCACGCTGTTGGACGTCATCCAAGAGTCCGACGTGGTAGTCTCTAGCGTTAGAAAGAAGACACCCAAACCGAAAGAATCCTCCATCGATCTGTTCCTCACGCGAGTGGACACGGCCGTGTCGCTGTCAGACACGACCAACCCCAACACTCCAAAGAAGAAGAAGAGCACGAAACCCATGGCCGTCGAAGATTAAGTCATCGAAATGACCGCATGAGAAGGGTCTGAAGAATAAAAGGCGATTGTAGATGATTATCTATTGAAGGGGGCTACACTCTGGACGTGTGGTTGGTAGGTGTTCCCTTTGCCTCCATCAGTTGTTTGGCGAGAGAAATGGCTGATTTGTCCAATGGTTTCGGAAGGAACTCATCACATCCAGCTTCGATGCATACGGCTTTCTGTGAGTCTCTGGGATCGGCTGCGCGACTTCAGTTCGATTTCCTCTCGAAGAGTCTCACCCGTCTGGATGATGATGGGTGTCCTCTTTAAATTGTGTTGAGCTTCGTACTCTCTGATCTGTTTCATACAAGAAATACCGTCCATGACGGGCATCGCAACATCCTGCGCCGAGTCAATCAGATGAAGGGAAAAATAAAATGAAATAAATCGTCCGATGTGAAGGTGAAGAGAGACGCACCATGAGGATGAGATCGTATCTGGGGTTCGCACGGAACATCTCCAAAGCCATCTCTCCATCAGCGGCGACCTGGACGTCGAAATTGTACCGTTGCAGGACCATACCGATCATACGCGCTTGGACCTTAGAATCCTCGGCCAACAAGATGAGAGGTCTGACTTTAGCTGTTCCAATGCATCAGAATGAGCTTCCACATCGAAAAAACTCACCGTCGGTCAAGGCTCGGTCACATCCGACCATGTCTAATTGTTTGAGAGATCCTCCCTTGGCGACCGATAAGGCAATCGACAGTTGTTCGATTCCATTTGATGTGACAAGCTTGCAGAAATTGAGGTTGAGATTCTCTAATTTCTTGAGTGGTGTAAGAGCTTGTAGAGTCTTGTCTGTAATGAGGGGATTCATTGTGAGAGACAGGTGTTTCAGATTTGGAAGTGATGCTAACATGACGCAGCCCTCGTCCGTTAATCGATTGCAGCCCAAGTTGAGATTCTCCAGGGCAGTCATGCGGCAGATGGTGAACATAATTGGATCCTCTATCTCGCAGAAGGCAATGTCCAACATTGTGAGATTGACAGAGTTCATGTACATGAGTCCGGCGGCGAATTGTCTACAGTGGTTGAGCCGTAATGTCTTGAGATTGGGCAGTGCATTGAGATAATGGAGCCGGTAGGTGTTCAAATGATCGTCGTAGCTCAAATCCAGATCATCTAGATGCTTGAGAGTGGACACACAGCGGACTTCGTCATCTGTAAGAGATGGACATTCGGCCAAATTGAGGGTTCTGATGCCATACTGAAAGAAAGGCTCTTTGAATAGACCTGGAAGTCTGCTTCGCAGCAGCTCCGGGAGGAGATGCCAGTAGCGAGCTCCGGGCATTGTCCTCAAAACGGTATAGAGGGCCCAATCTTTCAGGGTGTATGTCTGTGTGGGCTTCTCTGTATTACCATTGGTGACTGCATTATTCTGGGTTGCTGGTCTTTTCGCGGCCGGTTCATCCTCTGCCTCTGGTCGTGGATGACGAATTATATCGGCCATATCCTCTATCTCCGGTCGATGCTCCTCCTTATCTTCTGATCCACAGCGACCATCCCCACTTTTCCAATAAATTTCCATTGTAGTGATTGAAATTCCTCTCTTTTTTCCCCGTCCTTCCTCTATCTCAGATTCGATCTCCCATCTACGATTCTGCCCCCACTCAACACACTCTACACACTCTACATCTTTATCTCTGCGGTGGACTCTTTGCGGGCGGCCTGAGCGATCCCACCAGTTTCTTCCACGTCTTTTCGTTTCTCTTGTATTCCTCTTGAATCTCTGAGATGGACCCCAGCGCTCCCTCTGTATCCGGTCTCTCCTGTGGATCGGGTGACCAGCTGCTGGTGATGAGATTCGTGATGCTGGAAGGACAGACGTCGGGTATGCTGTTCCTCTTGTTCATCTTGCTGACCTGAGATGGACGAGTTAGACGGAGGTGGAGATGTGATGATGTGAAGATGATGTACCTGGTAGTAGATCTGGTAGTCGTGTCTGAGGTGAGTGTACTCCGAATAGGGTGCCTGCCACACTCCCTTTAAGACACGGAGTAGCATCTCCCACAAGATGATGGAGACAGAGAAGATGTCCGATCGAACGGTGAAGGGTTGTCCGAAGAACAGCTCTGCCGGACCGTGAGTCCAACGCGATGAGATGCATCATGATGATGAAGAGGATGAGACGGTGACTCACCCGGTGATGTGTACGCTTTACTACCCCTGACTTGCACGAGAGTGTTCTGCTCGCTGCTCACGTTGAATCGAGACGTTCCGAAATCCGCCAGCTTGACCGTTCCATCCGCGGTCACCTGTTTCCATCAGTCTCTCCCTCTCTTCTCCTCTCACCATCAGATTCGGTGACTTCATGTCTCTGTGTAAGATCTGAGGCTTGTGCGCGTGGAGGTAATTGAGTCCGAGTAAGATCTCCTTGCTCGCCCTGAAGAACTGCTCCCAACCGAACGTGTACTGTGGATCTTTCATGAAAGAGTAGAGGGAGCCCTTCGAACAGTACTCCATGACGATGCAAGTCTTGGGCCCCAGGCACACACCGAGGAAGATGACGATGTAAGGTGATCGAATTCGGCTGTGTGCAGTCAGTTTTTTTTCATTTAAGGTCGCGTGTGGGTCACCAGTTGATCTGAAACTCTTTCTTGAACTCTTCGAGTAATTCGGGTTTCTTTCGAAGGACTTTGACGGCGACTTCTTGTTTCCCTCTGTACAGTCCTGTTTGCATCTCAGTGTCTGAATCAACATGTAGAATCTTACCTTTGAAGACATCACCAAAGCTGCCCTCTCCCAATTTGACGGTGTACTCGATGTCCTTCGAGTTGAGCATCCACGAGGAGTGGTTCTTGATGTACTCCAACTTGGCCAGCTCCTTCTGCCAGTTCGACTCTTCTTCCGTGATCTGATTATTGGCGGGAACAGCGGGGGGACTGGTCTGTGGATTCGGTGGAGAAGAGACGGATTTATCCCGTTCGTCTTCCTGAGATTTCGATGAGTTTTTCCCGCGCGGGTTGATCGTTCACCGAATCGTGAGAGGGAGCTTGTAAAACGAAAGTTTGAGAAGGAGAATTGGATGAGGCCCATTGTAGAACGGTCTTCCTCCTCTCTTCTTTCATTCGATTGATGGCCTTGCTGATGGTGTTCTGATGACTCAACATGAGGATACCCAGATCGAGTTCTAGATCGATGGAGTCTTGTCCTGTTATGGCATCTAGACTCGAATATTTCTAAACTCTTTGTCAATACCATCACTGTGAGATGATGCTGTGATGATGTGATGATGTGATGATGTGGTGTATGATGTGATGATGTGGTGTATGATGTGATGATGTGGTGTATGATGTGATGAATTTACCTTCAAAAAGTTGTTCAAGTATCTCTCCATTCCAATCGAATCCAACCACTTTGCGATCTGCAACGATCTCTCCATCGTGTTCTTCACATCTGGATTCGGATACTCCGATGCCAGATCCAGAGCCGTCTTGTTCTGCTCTCTTCAGTTCTCGTTCACACCAACAGTTCTCACGTCTCTCGAATTTTTGATGGATGGATCTGCTCCATGGCGTAGAAGTAACTTGACACAGTCCACACCCGCTTGATTCCGTACGGCATAGTACAACGGTGTTTCGTTCTGTAGATATTCGTGAGTTTTCCACGAGTTTTCACGATCGAACGGAGGCTCACCGTGTCGTTGACCGCGTTGACTTGCGCTCCCGCTTGTAACTGATCGTATTCAGTGTTTCACTTGTTTGAAACCCTCCCACCATTAGATCCATGACGATCATCTTGATGGAATTATTAAATAGAGTCTTGTGCAACGGTGTCTCTCCAAAATGATTCTTTGCATTCAATTCGGCACCTGTCCTCTTCATTCTCTCTCCTCTCCCTCCACTCACCTTTCTTCATCATGAAATCGAACGGTCTCGAGCAGTTTGGATTCCTGAAGTAAGCACCCAGGTAATGCAACGGTGTGTTACCATCGTTGTTCACGGCCTGAATGTCTATACCAGGCAGATTCAATATCCTCATGAGAATCTCTTCATCGTATTCCGAGTACACCATGCAGGCTGTCTCTCCATCAACATCTCCACATCTCCACACCACTCACCTGCGTGCAACAGAGAGAAACCGTATCTGTCCTTCACGTTCGGATCGATCTTTTCTGATAGGATCTGATTCAAGATGGGCATCTCTGAATTCTGAATGGCTGAGAACAAGATCTGCGTCTGATCGGGCGCGGCCTCTTCCTCCTTCGTGGTCGTGTCGTTTGAGAATCGAATCGAAACGTGAACTCCTCCCGTGGCGTGCTCGGTTTCTTTCACTGGATACAGGGCGAGGTAGCGATCGAACTCGTGTTCTTCGATCAACTCTAAGACAGAGAGAACCGTTCGGCCGATGCGTTTCGAAGCGGAGAACTTGTGGTAGTTGTATACATCGATGAAGATCTCGGAGGAAGAGTGTTCGTCGACGTCACTGTGAAGGTGAGAGAGAGAAGAGGAGGGGACTCACAATTGGAAGATCTCGTCTGTCCAAACCGGGTCTTCGGTTAATTTCGCGACCTTTTCGTTCGGTCAATGGGTGATGCGTGGTGGTAAACTCACTTTTGTCCTGCACGATTTACCGTTGAAATTGAGGACGCAATAGGCATTGGTCGTTCCGGGTGTCTTCGTGTACAATTGTGATGCCGAGGTGACTGAGTATATCCTTCAGTTCTCTCCTCCTTCTCTATATCGTGCAAACTCACTTCTGAGGTACAATCTTCCCTTCACGATTCTCATCTGTCTCTGTGACAGCCCCTTCTGAGACAGATCGTCCACGATCATGATGGGTGAGTCTTCTTCCTCTGATTCTAAACTCGTCAGCCCACTTTATCTTCTCTCTTCTCACCGTATCCCGATTGTTTGTGTGGTCTCGCCGCTGTGATGGATGCGTTGACGATGTTGTGATGTGTGGTACCGCTTCCATTGGATGCAACACGGTCGGGAGATTGATGTGTGTAAGAGCGGGATCTCAGCAGACGAGGGGAATCCTGTCATGGTTCGTCCTCTATCTTCACATGTGGAACTCACCGAAAATTCTTCAGATGGATTCTGATTTGTGTAGGCTTGTGCTTCTGACTGTGAGAGGTGAGTGAAGAGAAGACAATGTGATGGACGATGTGAAATGTGTGATGCATCACATTACCTTGATGTTGGAGAGATTATCGATCGATTTCGACTGCTTGAGATACGTTTTAGACGTGCCTCCGGACTGAAAGAATTGTAAGCGAGAGGCGAAGATGAGGGTATTCATCAGCAGAACACGAGATGAATTCGAAATGGAGAGAAACGTCCAATGTTTGGAGAATCTTGTTTCCTCACCAAGGTCACGGGCCTGGGCGGCCTCTCCGGAGTCGTCAATTTGTTTGAGCTCTTCTATACGATGTCGTCAGGAGACAATCATCTCATCGGCATCACCTTTGCTTCTTTTAAACTGAGAGAAGGAGGGATGGGTGGTGGTTGCTTCTTCTTCGCGGAGATGAAACTGTTACTACTCGTGTCTTTGTCTTCGCTGAGGCCGCGAAAGAGATCGAAGAGACGATTGACCTTCTGGTAAAATGTGAGCGGTGATGTGACGATACGAAAATTGCGTACCCCTCCTGAGCTCGTCTGAAGATCTGCTCTCTCCGTAGATGGTGCGATCGTATGTCGTCTAGAATTCGATCCGAAGATATCACTCTGTGAAGACGATGGTGATATACCGGACTGTTCCTGTTGTTGTTGTTGTCCTTCGTTCATCACTTTTTCGATCTGAGCGCGGATCTGATACACACAATCAGCAAATCGACAACTCAGTAGCTTCGCATTACCTCCGATATGTACTGTGTCATCTCATCGTAAACGACTTCCTCTTTGTTTTTACGTTGATGTGTTAATGCAGTAGAAATGCGTTCCTTCAGCTGCGTAATTGCTTGTTCCTGTGCCGCCAAGATGATTATTCGATCCCTCCTCTCTCTTGCCTATGTCATTCAGAAATCATTCGACACACATACACGGTAATGCACGGAAATAGGTACCTGGGATTCGATTTTAGACTGTCTTTGGAGAGCATTCTGAATCTGATCTCCCCATTCCATGTTCTATACCGAGTCACCCTCGTGATCGGTTCAGTCAAATTTCCGTTAACACTATCACAATATTTAAATCGGTAGATGTAACGATAGATCTGGAAGAAAACCCGCCTTACGCATATCTTTGAGATACAAACCCAGCACCTTACCCTCCCAACACACTTCTTAAAATAAAGACATTCAAAAAAACCGATTTATATACATTCGTTTCTCGTATTCGACAGTGCCTCAGATCTCGATGGATGTGGGGACTTTCAGATGTCCGTTGCGATTCTTGAAGGAGAGAAGCTCATGGTACCTCGTCATCCACAGCTCGTGGTTCCTCTTCTCTCTTCCCTTCATGTTCTCCGTGTGGGCGTGGTGGAGGACTTCCTTCTCGCTCATCCCGGGCTGGATGCTCTTCGCTTTGTTCTTCTCTTGTTTCGACCAGGCGAAGCCGATCATGTCCAGCAGCTGGATGCGGTATTGAGGTAGCTCTCCGCTCTTTCTCTCCTGTCTCTGCGTGCACATCCATGAGGCCAAGTGGTTTCTCTTCCTCTGCGAGCTCGACGGACTCGTCTGCGTAACGTTTGTAGACTGTTCCGTCTCTTTAAATCTTCTGGCGAGCTGGACTATGAGCTGCTTGAGGAGCTCCATCCTCTCCGGGGATAGTTGGTTGTCCTTGAGGAGTTGGATCTGAAGGCCGAGCCACCGCGTGTCTTGACCGGATGGTTGTCCATTAAGAGTGGCCTCTCGGATCTTCTCGAATATGTGCATCCAGCTGGGTGTGTTCTCCGTCTTCAACTTCTTGCTACAGCTCTCATCGCTGCTTCCGACGATCTCATCTCCACTGCTGTTGTTCTCCACAGCTGCCAGGACCTTTCTCTTCCTGCAAACCTCTGACGCCTCGCTCAGCATTAATAACTGCAGATAAAATGAGTCCATTGCATGTTGACAGTCCGTCGGACTCACTGCTTCGCTCGTCTCCGCCTTCAAACTCGAACTGTCCTCTCTCGTGTTGCACATGCTGTGTGTCTGTGGTGTATCCTCGACCACTGTGTGCTGCTCAGTTCTCGGTTTGGAACATGAAATACAATCTGTAGGTGAAATCCTCTCCCGGGATCGCGTGCGGACCCAGTCTCAATCCCAGGAAAACGAGTCTTCATCTCCGAGAAATGAACCCTCTTTCCAGGATTTCCTCACTACAGATTGTAAATTCACTTTGTAGGTGTCATACCTTGAGATTTCCTCCTCTTCCAATACAGCTCTCAAATGAAAGAGACTACGATTACAAAGATGAAATTTGTAACGGTCAGTTCTCAGCAGGAACAGCGGTCAGGCGAGGGAAGAGGGCACAGGGTTGTGGGCTGAGCTGTTTTGTCGTGTGTTGTGGGGGGAAAATTCAAATTGATAAGGGGAGAAGTCGGATGTTATTCAGAAGCTCAGCTTCCTGGCAATCCGAGTGAGGACACAGATTACAAGGTAACGCCAGCTTCGGTTTGGGAGGAAAGAGTTTACTCAAGAGAGGTTTTTGATTACAGAGTGCGGATGAGACAATAGAGGAGCGGATGATAGTGGGGTGATGGTCCTGTGTCGTCTTCAACAGTTGCACTTGTTCTTCACGATCATCTTGTGATGTAGAAAGAAGATGAATAGATATGTACCAGATCATCGCATGCCGTATAGATCTTAGCGTCTGCATATGTTATCGGTGTCGATCGTTCATCACACGAGGAAAGATTGTCACTAAGATCCGTCAATGTCATGACATTTTGATGTAGAACAATTCATTTTATTCCGAATTGACCCGTCCACAAGCTCGACACGATCGACCCGATGTCGCGAACTCGTCTCGATGCAGAGAAGACCTTCTATCAGACTCGATCTCACACTGGAGGAATGCCCAGAGTGCAGCGTCCTGAGGTTCCTACTCATAGATCTCATGAGTTGGAGGACTTCTACATGTCTGTGCCGGCCAGTGGCGTCAAGAAAGGTCGATATAGAAGTCGTAGCGATATCCGGCCGGATGAGGAAGCTCTTCTGCAGAGACCATCATCGAATCGACAAAGGTATCACATTTCCATTCGACTATCATCTCACCTCAACAGATCTACCAGTCGCAGTCGCTTCGTGATGGTGACTTCAGATCAGATCAATGCCCTTCCTGGGACAGGTAAAGACGATTGTTCACCGTGCGTCGCAGACTCAGACTTTATAGGTAAATGGAGCACCGTTCAGCCGTTTCAAACGGGTCACACTGCTGCCGACTCTCAGATCCGTTCCCTCGTGACAGGTGAAGATGGAAAGGTGAATGATGTCACTAATAATGTCCCAGCCGAGAGAGAAGGAAGGGCCTCTAGAAGCACCATCAAGTCGACTATACCTGCCTCCGGTTATTTCGAATCCGTTACGAAAGAAGAAGACGAGACTGAGAAGGTGATTGACACAGCCAGAGACGAGATGACAAATGAGACGCAGGACTTTTCAGATGAAGAAGACACGTGGAGTGAGATCTCCAATACAGACACAGATCGTCACATGCAGAATGCCGCACAGAGGCAAGGACTGTCCCGAAACCTCTTCAAGTGACTCATCTTCCCTTCTCCTCTCATCGTTGACCTCTCAAAGATGTTTCGGAAGAGAGAAACCAAAGATGTCACCCTCAGCGATGTTGACAGCCTCGTGGTGGGACAAGTGGACCATCTACGGTCGATTTCCTTGGAAAATTCTGATTCAAGCCCTCATCATCATCTCCTCTACCACTGCCATCTTACTGTATAATTCTCAGACTTCTTTCTATCTCAGGTATGTATCCTTGACTGTCGTGTGTTGACAGAGAGTAGCAATACGTCGACGTTCTATAGTGTCTTCTGGCCTGAACGATTCAATTCGTGAGGACTTTTATTTCGTTTTATTGTCAAGTGACGTGAGAAAAGAGAAATGGCAGTGGGATCACCGGAGAACGATATTTCATTCCACAGTATAAATGACACGGTGGAATTTGTACAACACTGCGTCAACCAAGTGAGCGTCATCATCTGTCATCTCACCTCATCCAAGTCATCATGTTTCATCATCGTCATCTCATCTCATTCTCACATGCATCTCAAATGTATCAGTATTACGGTTGGCCGGAAGATTCGATCGAGGGTATACTCTACGGCACAACCATCAATTCACCTCCGAGTGGGTCACAGCATTCTACAACGACAAAAGTCTGATCCATTCGAACAGAAGATCCCACGCTTACTGTATTGACGAGAAAGACAAACAATGGAACCGATACGATGGAAGATGTCTATCGACTGAATTCGACTTATTTGGGACCATTACAACAGCCTTGGCCTCAGCTGCAGAATCTATTTCATCGTACGATTTCGATGGACATAGCCTTTCAACTGTACTCTTACGAGGTGAATTCGATCGAAATTTCACGGAGATTTCCTGGGCGTACAACTGATGGACCACAGTTCCCCAAGGCACCCGAAAGGTTACACAAGTGGGATATACAGGTAATCCATCTACAACGAACCATCTCCACTCTGAATATAGACCCGGTACTACAACGAGACAGTTTAAATTGATCGTTGTAGGTATTTCTGGCAGCGAGCAATGGACACGTGAAGGCCTCTCTGTCTGTAGAATACGACGACATGATATCAGACGAGATATCTCTTTGGAAGGGCACTCGAATGGTGTCCATATTCTTCTTCGTAACAAGTATGATCTTAGCTCTCATCTTACAAGTGCTGGCGTTCACTTCTCTGAAGAGATCTTTTGTCATCTTTCAGGTGAGACGATCACCATGATGTCGATGACCATCATGATGGTGACTCATCATGTAGACGTTGAAGGCGAAATCGAGTCACAAGGCAGCCCAATTGAAATCGAAGATTGTACCCTGGGATAAGATTCCTCTCGGCATCAAATTGAGATTCTTCAACCATTGGTTCATGTGTGTAACGTAACTGTCATCATCACTGATGGAATAGTGTCTCCTTCGTGGCTTGTGCATTCATCGTGATAGGAAGCATCTTTGGTGCGTTGACTACCATGGGATACAGAGGACAATACGATGCCGTTCGAATCATCTTTCGCTTACTCTTTGGTGAGTCATCATCATCTCATCACCTCGATCATGTCGAGAGACGATCATCATCATCATGATGCTGATGTGCATCCGAAGGCCTCGGCACCCTGCTGACGTGGGCCGGCTTCACTCGTTTCTTAGCCTTCGATGACAAGTACACGGTTCTCATCTCTGCCCTGGGTAGAGGTCTCCCCAACATCATGAGGTTCTTAGTCTCTGCCGTTCCCATCTTCTTTGGTTATTGTTTCTTTGGCATCCTCTATTTCTCAGAGGACACCATTCGTTTCTCTTCTTTGGGACAAGCAGCTGTGACTCTCTTTGGACTCCAGAACGGAGACGACATCCAAGTCACCCTCCGATCGATCGCGCCGCATGCGATCGTGGGGGGCATCTACTTTTTCACTTTCATCTTCTTGGCCATCTATGCCATCACGAACATCTTCATCTCGATCATGTCCGATGCGTATGATACATCGAAGGTGGGTTCCATCTCGAATCATCCGATCTGATTGGGTGATTAGAAAGTGTGGCATGTGGGTCAGATGTCTGGGGAGATACCTGGTGGCAGCAGCGAACCACAAGAGGAAAACACAACGAATCCTCACGCTTCTATATGGGAGGACCTCATAGCCATGTCCGATGATCGAGAAGTCGGTGACATCGAAGAAGATGTTGTTCATGTGGACACGAATCCTTCTCCTCTCATCGACATCGATTCCAACACGATGAGCCCTCCAACCTCTCAGACTGCGCCTACCATCCAAGTTGAAGAGCGGATCTTCAACATCCCTCAGGTGCCGTCCATCTGATTGAAAGATCGGTCGATGATGTGAACAGATATTCGTATCGGACGAGTCGAGCGGACAGAAGGATACGAAGACGAGCATGAGCGAGGCAATTCTGACATTGAGGAAGCAGATGGAAGATCTAATGGAGGAAGAACAGAGGAAATACAAGGAGAATGTACAGAGAGGTCTAGACAAGCTCATCCAAGATTTTTCACGCGACAGAACGAATGAAACATAAAGAAGAAAGCCTCATGAACCATCGAGGAATATGAAAGAATTGTAGAGCTACCGCTTTATCAAAAACACGTTCCTCGCTTCATAGTACACGTCTCCCCTGTTCTCTTTCGATGTCTTTCGTGAGAGCGTAATATTGTGCGGCCCACAATAGGAGGAACACCTTTCCCATCATCCTGCAAAGAGGGAAGACGATTGAACCCATTTGTAAAAATCGACCGAGATTCCTTCATCGTGTGGCTTGTAAACGAACAGACGTAGAAGAAATGTAGACGGCTTAAATGAGCTGATATACAGCAGTCACAGTAGTCGACATTCTGTTGTGGTCTCGGAAAAGAAGGGGGAGCTGGCAGATTCCCGGTGCAACAGAGAGAGGCTTGCTTCACCTCGAAACCAAGTCACTCACGAACACGCATCACCATGAGCAGCTCACAAATAGTCGCCGCACAGGACAACCTCAACAGGGTCGTCCGTTTTATGGACACTACCGCAGGACGCGATAAGATTGTCAGGTAATGAGCAATTTTTGCATAGATATTGGGTTGTTGGATCCTTTCTAGACTCTGACGGAGTTTTACATATCGAAACATGATTGTCAGAACATTTAAAGAGAGCTAATGTAAATTCGACAGGCTGTTGCAATACTCCAGCCGTTTTTTCGGATGGTGGTTGGTCAACAACAACAGACTCGACCTCGCCAAGAAGTTTTCCTCCATCGAGGCTCACGCCAGCATGGCCAGAAAGGTTTTCCGTCTCTTCAAGTCCATCGCTCACCTCCAGACCGCTGCCAAGACATGGATGCAGGTGTGTTATGTTTCGATTACGAATCTTCGTATCACGTCACGTGAGACATTCACCATCTCACATCTCGCAGGAAACAGACACCGTCGTTTCTCTCACCACCGTCATCCAGAACCTGAGTTTGGCCATCTGGTTGTACTACGATCACGTCATCTGGGCCCACAAGCTCGGACTCATCCAGAGAGATCTCGCCCCCCTCTCTCGCAAGTCCAACACGTTCTGGCTGATTGCCATGCTCTGCGGTGAGTCATATCATCTCCATCACCCACACCGACATGATCGCAGGTATTGCCAAGGCCACTTACCTCATCCACATCACTCAACAGTTGGCACACACCACCACAAAGGCCGACATGGTCGAGTCCCTCAGAAAGAGACAGAGCGAGTTCAGCTTAGAGCTGGTTCGCAACCTCCTCGATCTCCCCATCCCCGTGACTTCTCTGAGCCCAAGGCTGGCGGCCGTATTTCCAACTGGACTGGTTGGACTGTGTGGAACACTCTCTTCCCTCATCGGCATCCATCAGGTCTGGTCGAAGATCAAGTGAGATTGAGAATAAAATATGTAACGAGACGAGATGTTTTGGTGGTATTCTTCTTTTATCTGTTTCACAATAGAATAGGAGAATGATCTCACTTTTTCAGTGGACACAGACAGCACAATGAGACCAAGCATTGGTCCAATGTTGTATGGATCACACCGAGATGGATGTACGAGCCGTAACCCAGGGAGGACATGTCCCAAATGCGGAATCCTCCTGTTGTTTGGTGTTGGTAATGCCACCTGCTCGAGCTAGATGTAAACACATGTCCTGAGGAGGAAAAGGAGGTACATCACCCTTTGAACTACTATTGATTTGAGTTACACGTTTCTTGACTGGGGTACAAAGGCAGGAATAGCTGAAACAGGCCCTGCCAGTCTGGGTGGTCTTCAACTTGATGGCAGACACGTATGTCACACAGGTGACAGAGGGATAACTCATTTTTCCTGCAAGAATGGTAATTTTTGTGTTCACGCGCGTGCGGGAAATGTGGTAGATGTACATTCTTTCAACTGGCATCAACAGTAACACCGTGAGTGATCAGACAGCCCTTCTATATTACCAACACGATTTTGCTCGTCACAGCTCTCTGTTCTCCTCTTCTGATGCATCACAACACATCTGAACTATGGACCGGCTGATCTCACTCTCAGTGCAGGTAGACTCTTGTTATTCCTACGTGGTGTCATTCAAACACCGTCCTATTTCATTTCTTCACCTGTCCTGCGGTTTGTTACCCGCTCGAGAACCTCTGCCCCAAGCTTCCGCTCTACCGTGTGTTACATCTTCCTCCGTCTTCACATTCAACTTCATGGACATCCTATCCATCGTCAGACATCATCACGAAAGTGTCTCGACACTCACTTGCTACCAGCCATCTTATCCGGGTCGATCTTGTTCATCACTATGATCTCTCCCGTGGAGCTGTACGTGTATTCCCTCCCTCTCATCTCTTGCTTCAATCTTTCCAATTTGGCGCTCTCTTCTGCTAGATTCTTGTCCTTCAACGTTGTCCTGGCGGAGCTGGCTGCACTGTGTACCTTCCTGGCCGTACTTCCGTTGGATAAGTTGCTCTCTAATGACATACTACTGCTCCGGAAAGGTGATGAGGGTGAGCTGATGAGAGACGAAGGGTGTTTTGTACTCCTCTTGGTGATCGATGCGTCCGTCTGAGGTAAACCTGTTGGGCCCTGGCTGAATGATGCGTAGTCTCTCAGAGAGAGTTCTTTCGGTGTGATCTCGGTGGGTAATTGTTTCTTCGTGCGTTTGTGGAGGATTCCTCTGGCCCACGAATCGATCTCTGAGCGAGAAGGTTCTGATGTTGTTCAGTCTTCGACGGAAGATGGGCGATGATGTGATATGCTTTACCTCGGTCGAAATTCCACGTGGGATCACTGGATATATCCTCTTCTGTTGAATCGCTGGGACAGAATGTGTAATGGATGGCAATGTTGATGTCTCTCTTTGCCTGTTGGACTGCGAAGGGGACAACCTTTCTCTGAATGTATCTCTCAAACACTATTTCGCCTGCTTTCTGAATGATGTCGTCCATGATCTCCTCCACCCATTGTATTCCTGTCAGACGTGAATTCAGGCGAGGGGAAAGCCACTCACCTCTTTCCTCTTGTTGTATCCGTTTCCATCGCGTCGGTAACTCTCCTTCTTTACCGATTTCTTTCATCGCATGCTCCTCATCATCCACGATCAGATTCTAAAATTGAACCTAATTATAGATTCACCTCATTTTTATTCTTTTTTGGCGATCGCATCACCTTTTTCCGTGACGATCTCAACTACAGGCGTGGCAATGTCTATACAGAGCAAAGACAATCGATGTCCTCTGAAATAAATAAATGTCTTCGACTGCGAACCTCCTCCCAAATTTCAATCACGCAGTCACGTGCTCACGCGAATCACCATCGCACACATACGACACACAGCAACATGGTGAACGTACGTATTATCGTTCTGACTGGTTCTCCCTATTGCCACATCAAACATCACCTGCTACGAAATCAAGCACCATTGAAACTAGCAGACGTACCATACGAAACATGGGAGGTGCACAAACGAATCACACTCATCCATCAACTCATCTCTCCTCAGGTCTCTCCCAACACTGATACGACCACCTTCGCACCTATTTTAGATCAAGAGCTGTTGGACATCGAAGAGAAATATACAGAAGACAGTACGGTCTTATATTTTATCAGTTGGAGGAGTGGTCACACATGTCCTCATCTGATGGACAAGGCCCACCAAGTTCTCATCTTTTCAAACAGTGAAGAGCAGAGTTACCTGAATGCTCTGCACCAGAGAGCCTCACTGGGAGATCTTCCTCAGTTATGGGAGGAGACATGCGTGGGCATCAAGAACGTTCAACCCAACGAGAGCATTTATTTCATCGATGCAGATCGGGATGCGAACCAGGTGAAAGTTGGGGCTCATTTGATCTCTTCTCTAATCATCGTGCAGGTCGAATACACCTTCTTCCAGATCATCAAGGTGAAGCTTCACCATCTTCTCATCCACATTAACTGAACCATGAAAGGGAGAGTGGCGACAAGACAGAAGAAACTGCCTCATGAGCTACGAACAGATCCACTATCGACATTCAGAACCCGCACAGGTGACGTCAACACGCTCCCCTCATCCCACGATGATGACCACCATCATGACTGCAAGTACAAGTACCATTGACCGATCTGCAGAGGAGAACGAACAAATATGCAGAGACACTTCGCAGAAATTTCATCGGTCAAGCCTCCAGAAAAGCAGAGACTGCTCTTCGTTACTATCTCATGCCTCTGTCCGATGCTCAGGTGCCGTACCGTCTACAACGTTGTAGATCTCATTCTCTCAGAATCATTCGCTGCAAGAGAGGATGAACACCGTAGAGAAAGTTCACACTCTCATTCTCAATTCTTACAAACCCAACGAGGAGAGTCAAGTTTATTTCAGAGTCTTCGTCACGACCTCGATGTACTTGGAAGGGTTAGAGGAAAAGTGTCAGTTTGTTCCTGTCCTGGTCAACATGGCGTTCGAAATCATCGACATCATCCAAGACGCTAAAGGTGAATTGTAGATGAGAGGATGAAGAATGAAATTGAAAAGATGGAAACATGGAGGAGGGGAGGACACCACAGGAGATGTATCACGAGCATAAGAAGACGTTAGTTCGTTACATGATCGATCCATCGGATCACATGCAGGTGATGATGTCATCCGAAATGTCGTGTATGATGAGACGATTGACGATCAGAAGGTGTGCCTTCTGAGGATCTGTGATCTATTGGTCAAGATCGCCAGCCACTTTTATTTTCGACACGAGTTATTTGTACATAGACCCTTCTTCACTCTCGTTCTACGACTCTTAGAGATCGGAAAGATGATGCCAAATTGTGGAATGGTGGGAAGTCAACTGTTGAGGCTGCCCCTCACGGCAGATCACAAGCGTGAGAATTCAATTCAGACGATTCAAATTCATTTCTCCACAGGATACGGAATCCAATTCTTTGAAGTGAAGGGTGAGATGAAGAAACCCATCTCGGTCGTCTTCGCAGAGTTATCACTCTATTTCGTGTCTTATTTATTCGGTACACCTTCCACGTCAGAGGAACAAGTACAACTCATCGAGTGAGCCCGTCGCACATTGACTCTCCATCTCATTTCACGCAGTGAATATTATTCCTTCGTGAGAGAGGCTTACCACTTTCACGCCCTGCACTTCCTCTTGAAGGGATCACCTGATCACTGCTCCCCTCTGGACATGTCTATGGCCAAGAGATTCATCTCAGCCGCAGACAGATCCCTCTCTGTCGGTCACTCTGTCATCACATCCATCTTCTGCGATTACTTATCCATGATGATCAAGGTGAAGACCTCAACTGTGATGTGCATCGATGAGACATTGAAGGCGTTCAGTATGGAACGAAGGAAGTATCGACGTACATCATGAAGAGACACGCACAGTTATTGGGTTTAGCTTCGAGGTGTATCGCTTCTCTCGTGGAGAGAGATGAACTGAGAGGCCCTGCCTTCAAGAGAGCGACTGAATTCTATTCGACTATCATATTGGAGATCAATCGAGACACGAATCAAGATCAAGGAGAAGGAGAAGAAGCGGTGAGATTACCGTACAGAACGACCACTGATGTCATCAGGAGACAAACGTGATGGATGAGGACAACGAAATCATGACAACAGAAGAGATAGAAGACGAAGACGTGTCGATGGAAGTTGATTTAGTGCCCACTACCAGCTTGTTAGAAGGTAGAGAGAATGAAAGAGAGGAGACTGAAGATAACAGGGATGAAGCGACTGCGATACCGTTCCACATGTACATCTCTCCCTAACGAGGGTCAAGCGAATGCGAATCGCACCTTTCAGATGGGAAAGATGAAGTTGGATCTCGACATCGCCCTCGATCGCGTGAGACATCTCTATCTCGATGACGAATCATGACCTCACACAGATCGATCAACAAGAAGATGTTCTGAGAGACATGAAGAGAGATGCTGATGAACTGAGGGACACGTTGAACCGAACCGTAGAGGAATCACAGAGGAAGGAAGAGGAGAACCGAAAATTGAACCAACAGATGTCCATGAAGCAGGTGAGACTCTCTCACCGCGTTAAAACTCAATGTCGTAGAATGAAGTAGATCAATTGAAGCGACTGATGAAGAAGGAGACGAAGAAGGCGATCGATCAACATAAGATGGAAGGTGAACCGAGAGACATGACATCAGAAGCCACGAAGGAGATCGATTTAGAGAAGAAGGTCAGTCGAGAAGAAGCGAAGAGAATGATAAGAGAGTTGAAGAGGTGAGAAGATCAAGCGTGTGGAGACACCGAATGACATCGACAGGGAGAGAGATGAATTGAAGGGTATGAGGAAATCGATCTGTGGCTCTCTCAAACATCTGGGAGCCGATCTCTATTCCTCTCCCATCCACTTTCTCCACGAGCTCGTTCAGAACGCAGACGACAATCGTTATTCTCCCGACGTGAGCTCCCTCTCCTTCCTTCTCTGATGGACACAGATCACACCCACTTTGACACTGCTGGTCAACGAGGGATACATCATCGTTCGAAACAATGAGATGGGATTCTTACCCAAGGACGTTCAGTCGATCTGCAGTATCGCCGTGACAACGAAGACGGGAGGTGTACACATCGGACAGAAAGGTGAGGGGAGGAGAGAGAGAGAGCTGATGGAGGATAGGATTGGGATTCAAATCGATCTTCTCGTGTACGGATGAGCCAACGATCGTATCTGGACCTTGGTCGTTCGGCTTCAGATTACCTGGAGTGGATCATCTCTCTTACATCACTCCCATCTGGTATGTATCCACCTCCTTATCATCTTCACACATTCCTCTTCATCCGAATTCCTCCTCTTTTTACTTTCTCTTTGGAGAACGGAGCAGGTGGAATTTTGATAAAAACTTCAGGGTAGAAGGTGAAGAGATGAAGGGACTACCACTGAGTGAAGGAGAGACTAATATTCATCTACCACTCAGAGATGCACTGAAGGACACCGATTTCATTGATCAAGTGGTATCCACCATGACTCAAGATCTGCTCCTCAATTTGAGACAAATCCGCGTCATTCATCTCGTGGACGAGAGGAACGGCAGACAAGTTCATCTACAACGAGAGTCCCAGCCCATATCGGTGGAGAAGAACATCTCTTCCTACGAATCAATCGAAGCTTACCGATTGAACGTCAGATCTGAAGTTTCGAGTGAGTTTCATGTACGCTGCGTACGTACTGACGCGTTGTAGACCAAGCGAGTACGTCGGAAGAATTCATCGTGTACGAGGCGCAATTGGCTGTACCGGAATATCTCAAAGTGGAAGAGACGTCACGATCCAGTCGAAACGAGACGAGAATCCTCCTCGCTTTCCTGACGAATCCATCTACAACGCCAGGTGATGATATCATTCATCTCGTGGATCGATGCCAACTGTGATATAGACAAGGAGAGAACCTTCCCCGTCTTTTCATTCTTGCCTGTACAGGACATTGGACTCAAGTTTGTGGTCAACTGTGATTGGGTCCTGGTCACCAGTCGAGAGAGTGTCAGAGAGAACGCGTGGAACACATGGTTGAGAGGTGAACTATTCCAGAGAATGTCAGATTCACATCTACAGATCAATCTGCCGATCTCTTCTTGTACGTCGTCCATCGAGATCGGAACATCCGCAAGATTCTATTCGACATCCTGCCCAATCAAGTGAGTCGATTCGTTTCATCAATGTTAGATTCACATAAAAACAGACGGTCGAGATGACAGCTTGGTGGAAATCGTTCGTCGATCGCATTCAGAGAGGAATCCAGAGCATCTTACCTTCTCTCCTGTCTGTGGATGGTAGAGATCAGAAGAAATTAGTCCTCAGAAATCGAACCATCGAGGCCATTCTCCCCCTTTCCATCTCTCGTCACCTATTGAGAGATCTCACGGTGACCGATTGACATCACGTCACGATATCTCATCACCATACAGATCGTAGCACCAGAATCTCAACAGACGGAGACATCGATCAGTCGATACCTTCCCAGTTTATCCATGACAGACGTCTTATCATCCCTGCCAGAGAGAGGAGATGAAGAGAACGAGTTGTATCATTATGCATCCACTCAGAATCAAGACTGGTGGAGCCGATTCTTCCAGATCGTCAACGAAGAGATCCAATCGAACCAATTGAAAGACGTACAGAGCATCGCTAAAGATAAGCCCTTGTTCATCATCGATAGTGAGACGAAGGTGTGAACAAGACCAAACGCTGTAGAGTCGATTGACAGTCGATAGAAGAGACATTTCATCGAGAGGGATGTCTTTCCCTTCCTGGGGAACATTGAAACATGGAGACAGAACATCGTCATGTTGAAGACGGAGAGTGCAGCGGAGGACAACTTTATGGTGAAGACGATGGGATACACCAGGATGACCGAAGACCTCTACGCTTCCATCCTCTCTAACATCCACCTCGAGAATCCTCTGAAACCTGGAACGAAGGAACAAGTCAAGAGAGATCTCACCTTCTTCAGAGATCACCCACAACTGACTCAGGTGAGTGTGATATTTCGATGAGATTTCTCATCGTACGTACAGAAATACGTGAAAGAGGGTAGTGGTAATCTGTCCGTTCCTCTGGTAGATGGAAGTTTCCTGCCCATCAGTGACACCTTCCTCATCACTTGTCTGTCCGTCCCTCTGTCTCTGCCTTCCTCTCATCAATCGAGAGTGATCTCCTCTTTCTACAACGAGACTTCTTTGGTGGAGACCTTATCGTGGGAACTGTTCCTGTTACGCATGGGAATACGTCTGTCTGGAAGTTCTGTTCCCATGGGAAGTACGTACACTCTTCCTCTGAATCTTCTGAATCGAATGCAGCTCTTTCCCCGATGAAGAGCATGAGAGAAGATGATATCAAGATGGCCACGAACATTCTGAAGGAGATCAGTCACAGATCAGAACCAGGCCTCACCGAATTGATATCCTCCCTTCCCATCGTAGATTCATCCGGTAGTCAAGTGAAGATCAGCAACACCATCGACAAGTCCATCGTTCGAGATGAATTCCCACACATCGAGGTGATATCATCCATCATCCATACGAGATCTCATCCATCATCCATACGAGATCTCATCCATCATCCATCCATACGAGATCTCATCCACCCTCAGATACCACCCAATGCCAGAGAGTTGTGCACTCTATTGGGTGTGACCATGGAAGCGGATGTGACATTGTGTCACAAGGCACTCATCAACCTCGTCACACAGAGAATCACCGATAGAGAGGTGTACGGTCGATGGTTGGCTCAATTGAGATGGCAAGTGCAGAACATCACGGAAGCTGACGTGAAGACGATGAACAAGAGTCCTCTATTGTGTCTCTATGCCAATGGAAAACCGGTATTCTTATCACTGAGAGACATCTACGTCTGCAGAGGGAAGGGAAGAGAAGAAGAAGAGTTCAACAAGATCGCGTGCCAATTGGGAGGAGCTTGCATCTCACTGGATCACAATTCGATCTATTGGCCCTTCGTGGACATCTTAACTCCTCTTGGATGCCCCACTCAATTCGACATCGGATCACTCTTCGATACACTCAAACGCATGATGAAAGACGATCGTTATTTCGAAAAGGTAAACATGGTCATCCTACATCCTTCACATCATTGCAATTGGACTCTTTGCATCAGATTGACATCATCTCTTCAGATCGGCACCGGACGACATCTGTTGACTTCTTCTGGCTTCGAGAGCTTCTGGAGCGTCTACAAATTGATCGAAGACAATCTGAGAAACAAGTGTGGAAAGGATCATCCCAGCGAGACGAAGGGTCGTATCGATTGGAAGTGGAGAGAGAGTCTATACCACACCGTTCCCGACATGAAGAACTTGTTAGAAGAGAGAGGAAAGAACATCGATGAGCTCATCATCATCGGCCATGACAAGATGATCATGGATCATCGCATGGCGTCCGAATTCCATCGGTGCTTCGCTTCGGTCGAGCCTGCCATCGTGGATTCCATCACCTTTCACAATCCTGAGATCGTCTTCGTAGAGCATTCGATGGCGAGAGATTTTCCCTTCTTCATCGCTGCCCTTCGAATCGAATACGTTGAGCTCAGATCCATCACGATGATATCTCATTCGACGTCCAACATGGAGGTGATGGAGATGATGATGATGGAGATCATCTGATTGGATGATCAGGTCGTCATGACGACTATGACGGAGAAATTCTCCCACGCTTACGGAGATTTCATCCAAGTCTTACAGTCCAAATTTATCTCGGCATCCATCTTATTTTCTAAAAAGATTCCCCTGAGGATGAATCCTTCACTGGATCAAGATCTGGAATCTCTGAGTGAGTACCATCCTTCCTTCTCTTCTCACTCCAACAGCTGCTTCTTCTGATCAAGTGAAACACAACATCAGGATCAACATACCCTTCCTGGTGACGATCATGTAGCATGTGAGAAGAATCTGACCTCGTGAGGTGTGGCCGAACCACTGGATGATCTGTGCCGCCAAGTTCTTGGACTCCAACAACGCAAAGTCCGCACTCTTCGCACAGGCTCTATCTTCTCTCCTGCAGCAGAACAGAAGTCAACTTCCAAACGATGCGGACGATGTCGCTCGAGCTGCCACGGGTGGATGAACCTCTCACCGACCATTTCTCACCTTTATAATAGAGGGCTGCGTACTGAACAGCAACGTTGTGTGGGAGGAAGCAGCTCATGGACCTACGGCAGTTAATACGGAAGAGATGATCTTCCCTCCATCGAACATCTCCATCGGTGATGTCTACTTCACGGGTGAACAAATCGACTCGAAGGAAGAGAAGGCTGAAGTGGATGATAGGTGGCGTCAATGGTGCAGACCAATACAACTCGTCCGGAAGAGAGACGGGGACGATCGATGAGGACGTCATACAACAGAATCAAGACAATAATCTTGGATTCGACGTGGGACAGGTGATAGACGAAGAAGAAATGACATGAGATCTGACGATGGTTCATCAGGTGAGATTCGATCTGATTGGACAAGATGCCATCTTCCGATCTCGTCTGAGAGAAACCATCGATGAGGAAGGAAGATTGAAATTCGAAGACCGATTCAAGGGAGACCATCCAAAGGTGGATAACCATCTCCATTTCATCTCCATTTTATCTCCATTTTAATGACCAACCCATCAGATCGTCACAGATGAAGACATCACGGCGCAGAAGAGGAGTGGCTTCCTGGCGGAACATTTCGTCTGCGTTTGGTTCAGTCAGATCTACGGCCCCTCCTTCTCACCTTACATCAACTGGGTATCCAGTAACCGCATGCAGCTGTATCCAGAATCCACCAGAGGCGTCAACGATGCAGCTGGCTACGATTTCGAGATATTAGACACGAAGCAGATATTCGGTACGAGTCAGAAGACAGTCAAGAAGATTCTAGTGGAAGTGAAGGTGGGGAAGATCATCAGATGCAAGATGATGCAAGATGACAATGTGACAGGGAACATCTGGTTTCTGGGACGGAAGTTTCTTTCTGAGCGACAACGAGAAGAAGAGAAGAGACCGAGCGCGAGAGAATTCCAACACGGAGGCTTACGTCATCGTGATGGTCGAATTCACCGGAGACTCCAGAAGGATCCAGATCGCAGATATCATCCACTGGAGCGAGGACGATCGCTGCATCTCCCTCACGCCTCAATCCTACACAGCCAAGAGACTCTTCTCTGCCACACAAAAGTTACCCAAGACGAATCTAACGATAGAGGACAAGAGAGAACCATCAACGTCGAGCAGAGAAGAAAAGTGAGAGGAGAGAAGAGAGATCGAGCTGATGATGACAGTGAATCTGAAGAAGGGAAGAGGAAGGGGAGGAGCAACAAGAAGGCGAAACAAGAGGGAGATGTGCCGGAGGGGAAGATCGCCAGCTTGAAACAGACGTACGGGTTCATCTTCATGCAAGGACACAAGGGAAATATCTTCTTCACGGCCAACGCGGTCGAACAGAATGGATTCCAGCATCTGAGAGAAGGTGAGGAGAGGAGGAGAAGATGAGTCGCTGATGGAGGCAGGTGAACGTGTCAAGTTGACGGCACCGATACAAGGACAGAAGGGATGGATGACAAAATGGGTCAAATCGTGCGAGTAAAGATGACTCTTTATCGTTGTACAAGTGGTTGTTCATCACACGATAACGAGTGGATGTCATGGTATGCGTCTAGTATTCTGATCTTCCTCTGATTCTCCTGGCTAGCTGAATGTCTCTGTTCATCAGCGTGACTCTCTTTCCATGGACTGTACACAATGTTCTGTAACGGTGTCAATCTGATGCACTGTGAGATGGGGACTTACGCATCTTCGAATAGATGAACGAGATATGCTTCTGTGGCGTGTTGTAGGGCTTCCAATGCATCTCTCTTGAATCGCAGATCTTGAATAGAGATGTCTAATACGACCTCTCGGACCTGAATCAGATGAATGGATGCGACGATGTGAGATCCGTTATCCACACACCAATCGAGTGAATGCCGCTCTAGGAATGAGAAGAGATGTGGATGCTTGAAATTTTCTGATTTCTCTGATGGCCTTAACACCTGCGGGACGCCTTTTTGGCTGCGCGACTTTGGGTCGTTTACCCTTCGATTGTGGAGTCCTCTGGGGGCTCGTCTGTTTCCTCCGATTCACAACAACTTTGGGAGAGGCTGTACTGACCTTCGATGTTGTGAGTCCTAGATGATTGTCTTCTAATCTCACTTTAATGGCTGTCAGAGAAATGTGTTTTGGAGGAGAAGATAAGGCGGATGAATCAGAGCCGGAGCTGCTGCTCAAGCGACGCTTGTCCGGACCTCCCTCGCGAGGCATGTGTTCTGATTGAGATCTCTGTGACCTCAAGTTGACCGTTACTTTTGAAAACTGAGACCGCAGATCAGATGGGTTCCAGTAAAAACAATTATTTATTTTTTCTTTTTCGATTTTCTGGAATTGTTACGTCAGAGATGAGCGAGCTGAGAGGGTTCCTCAAGGCAGCTCGTGAATCCATCGAGAAGAAAGACTATAAAGAGGGTGAATCGATGGTGGATCACGCTTTCAGAACTGATCTTGTAAAGCCTTGAAACAATGTCGAGGGGCACTCAAGATCGATAAGAAGAACTATAATGCATGGCTGATGGTTGGTAAATCGTCATTTGAATCTTTCATCTCTGGAGGGGGAAAAGAGGAGAAGGACGAAGAGAAGATGTCTCCGTTGGAACAAGCAGACACAGCGTACAGGAAGGCCATCGAGATCGATGAAGCCAATCCTTTCGCTTGGAAGGTGAACAGATCGTCAACAGATCGTCAGCGTCTCATGTGGACAGGGACTAATGGAGGTACACAATCGATCTGGAGACCATGTCAGGTTAGAACCAGCACTGGTTCGAATGATCCAACTCACGTGATGTCACACCGTCTTTACATCATCTGACATGCTATCAGTCCAGAAGTGAGGAAGTCTATGGAATACAGAACAAAACTAGCCGAGACCCTTAAAAAGTTGGGGAGACACGCCGAGGTAATTCATCATCTCATTTCAAAAACTCACATTCGACAGGCCATCCAAACATGGAGGGAGATCATCGAGGTATTCCTCGTGGAGAACGATCATCACGCTGACGCCGACAGATCATCAAGGTGGAAGAAGACATAGCCATCACCGTCGAGTCTGCTCTCGTGCAGATCGCAAAGATATTGGAAGAGAACGAAGCTGAAGCCGTCGAGAAGGAAGTGGACAAGTGAGAAGAAGTTTCATCTTCACCTTCTCATCTCCACAGACGTCATGCCAAAGTCATCAAAGCCAATCTCAAGAGCAGCAAGAATGTGGGGAAGACGGAAGTACAGTTGGTTGCTGAAGAAGCAGCCACACGAAAGGAAATACAAGACACGATCCACGACGAGAGATTATCCAACAGAGAGGTGATTTTATCTAATTTCGAGTCGAGGTGTATAACGGTTACAGCTGGACGAGATTTATGCGGAGCTGACGACCCTGACTGATGCCTCGCCTTCGGTGTGGATTTACGGTGATAAATACATCGCAAGAATGATCGCCAGGAGGAGATTATCGAATGGCTCCAATGAGGTATGTCTGAGACGATTTCGTTTCATTCTATTCATCATTCATCCTAACGTTGGAACAGCTGAAGAAGGCGATCACGGCCAAGTGTCAAGGTCTATTGAAGAGACAATACAATTCACCTTTTCTATACGAAACCCTCTTGACCATCCAACAAGAGGATGGTGAAGGTGCGCATCGTTTCAAATCGTAAATTTTCAATGTGTGCTCACGTTCAAACAGGTGAGAGAGAGGAGAAGAAATTGTACCCAAAGCTATTGCACATCTCACCCACGAACACTATGGCACAGCTGTGGCTCGGTATGGCTCTCTCTGATATTTATTTCCAAAAGTACGGAGATACACCCATCGACAACCAAGTCCAGACGCAGGTGAGAAGAAGAGAGGATCAACCGCGTGACCGTGCAACAGAGTGAACTCTTGAAATTCAACTTGAATGAAGAGGCGAGGAACATGATCAGCAAGGGGCTGAAGAGCTATCCCACCATCATCGATGGATGGACGGAATTAGCCAAGTTGCAGTTGGTCAATTCACTTTTCCAAGCGGTCATGGAGAGTGTCAAGAAGGGTAACAGTTTCATCGAGAAGGCTACGAGAGATACCGGTGGTGCATCCTTCCACAGGTACCACTCATCTCTATCTCGATCAATTCTATTCTTCTGATTCATTTTGACGATTGACCATCGATCAGATGTTCTACGTCACTGCACTTGGTGTTGGGTCACACGTACCACAAGTGGAAGAAGTATGAGGATGCCATACAGACGTACAAGAAGATACTCGAACACTTTGATTCCAAGTGTGTGCCGGCCCTGAAGGGTCTGTCTTCGGTGACCTACGACCTGAAGGACTATTCGTCCTCTCTACAATGGGTTCAACAGATCCACACCATATCACCAGAGGACACCGAAGCCATACTCCAACACGGAAAAGTACTCTTCGTGACCGGTGACCATGAAATTTCCACGAGATCTCGATTAAATGTCACAGGGGAGATCGAGAGGGCGGTAGAACAATTGAAATCGGTTCTAGAGAAGACGAAGGGAGAGAAGACTCGAGTGGTGGCCGACGCTCACTATTGGCTCGGGAGGAGTTATTATTCTCTGGGTGGTGAATACGTCAGAGATAAGAACCTCTGTCACAAGCACCTCCTGTTGTCCGCTCAGCTCAATCCTAATTTCTCTGGAAACTTCTCGTACTTGGGACACTTTTACCGTGATGGTGGTGACGTGGACAAAGCCAAGAGATGCTACCAGAAGGCGTTCAGTCTCAGTCAGTCATCCATCCTTGTCATCTCTTCCCTCTCTCATCCTCTCATCTGAACTCTTATTCTTTTCATTTCATCTTCTCCTTTTCATTTCATCTTCTCCTTTTCATTTCATCTTCTCCTTTTCATTTCATCTTCTCCTTCTCATTTCATCTTCTCATCTTCTCCTTCTCATTTCATCTTCTCCTTTTCATTTCATCTTCTCCTTCTCATTAAAACAGATCCACTGGATACCGAAGCGGGTATCTCTCTCGCCGATCTATACATCGAGAACAAGCAGACCTCTCTCGCAGTGAACCTGTACCGCACGATCACATCCAAGAGTGCACGCGTCAAGTGGGCTTGGCTCAGATTGGCCATCTATCAGTTGACTCAGGCCGAGCACGATGATGCCGTGGTCAGTTTCCAGGCGGCATTGAGGGAGGACTCACAGGATGCCATCTCATGGCAGGGTCTGGCAGAGACATACAGGAGACAAGGAAAAGTCGTCGCTGCCCTGAAGGCTTTCACTCGTGCCGTGGAGATCAATCCCTCTCTCGATTACAGTCAGGTGAGCACATCATCTGATGTCTATCTTAGACGATGTCTCTCCTTTCGTTCGACTGACGAGGAATAGTATCAAGTGGCGTCGCTGCAGAAGCTATTGGGACAGAGTCACGAGTCGTTGAATCAATTCAAGAACGCATTACAAGTCCATCCCAATTACCTTCCCGCTCTGAAAGGTCTCGGAGAAGCACACCTCAACAATGCCATCGAAGCCATACAGAAGGGTCTGTACAAGAACGTGAGCCCTCCCTCTTCTCTTGTGTCTTAACAGGATCATCAGGCACAAGAGAATCTGGACGAAGCGGTGAAGACATTGGAGTATGCCGTCAAATTTAGAAAAGACATCGCCTGTCTGTGGAAATTGCTGGCGGACTCTTACACTTGTTACCATCGTGTTCCCATCATCACAGATCGATACACTCTCTCCACGAAGGTAAACACATCATTCGTTATCTCTTCGATTGAAATATCTCCAGGACGGTAAGGAATTGTCCGTGGGATACAAGAGAGACCTCTTGGAGAAATTGAAGAAGGGAGAGAAAGCGTACGAAGAAGCTTATCAACTGAATCCTTCCATCGTATCTGTTCTGTACGATCTATCCATCAATCTATACTTCCAATGCAAGAACTCTGACGGTGAGATCTCTTCATCCATCGCATGAGAAATGTAGAAGAGAGAATGATGATGAACAGATGTGGAAGAGATGAAGAGTGGAATGAAGAGGAGTCGAGAGACGATGCACAGGGCCATTCAGGCATCACCCAACGAACACACCTTCTGGAACGCTCTCGGTGTCATCGAAGAGACTCCACAGCTGCAACAGAATGCATTCATTCGTTCCATACAATTGGAGACCAGGGTGAGTCATCCTCTCTCTTTCTCCTCACCTCCATCAGAATCCCATGGCATGGAACAATCTGGGTGCTCTCTATCTACAACACGGTAAATTGGCCGAAGCTTATCGAGGTGGGAGGAGATTGTAGATGCATTTGTGATTGAAGAGGGAACAGCTTACGAGAGTGCCCTGTCTGTCAGTTCGATTCAACCTGCAGCCTGGATGGGTCAAGGTATCACGACTGAGTTTGTGGGCTCACGAGATGCATTGAAGAAATCCTCCAAGCTATTGAAACAAGTGACGATCACATCTCATCATCATCCTTGAAGAGTGAAATGAATGATTCCAGGCCATTGCATTGGGAACGTCCGGTCTGGCACACCAAGTCCACGTGTCCCTGGGAACAGTATCCATGGCGATGAACGAGTACTCGAGTGCATCCACCGCCCTGAACATGTACACCATACGAGAGCCATTCGATTCACAGGGTCACCTGATGTTGTCCCTCTCCCTCGAAGGACAGGGTTTGTTCCATCAAGCGGAGGAGCACATGAGAATCGCCAGACAATTGGTACGCTCTGAACCTTCAGAACCTTCTGCAGGTGATCATCCATTTCCAATAGAGATCGTGTTACATGATGAAATCGTCACGAGTGATACAAGTGTACGAAGAGAAGTGATGGACTGACAGAGATAGAACCACCCAGTGGAGTGACTCTGGTGGATTTCAGACAGAGTGTACCGAAGGAGATGAAAGAGAGACACGTGTCCGTCAACATGGCCAGAATTCGATCGGCCATGAGAGCCAAGAGAGAAGACAATGAGGTGAGAATACGAGACGAGAGAGAATCTCATGAAGGGAACAGCTGGAAGGATATCTCGATGAAATGTGTGAGAGATATCCAGAAGAAGCACAGTTGGGAATGTACACGGCCCTATTGCACAACGAGAGAGGAGGTGACACATGCATACGTCCGATCGTCTGAAATAAAATAGCTCCCGCGAAGGCAGTTCAAGTGTTGGAGAAGCTGAACCAATCGAACGGAACCAGCGACGAGGACAAGAAGCAAGCTCTCATCTGCTTGGCCATCGTCAGCCACAAGGATGGCAAAGATGATAAGGCGAAGAACTACATCGCACAATGGTGAGACACTTGTGTACGTCAGGGAATTGAAGGTGTACAGTGTGAAGAAGTATCCACAAGACGAGAGATCCCAGCAGACACTCATCGCACTGGCTCTGTTGATCAAAGAATTCAAGATCGCCAGGTGAGAGGAAGAGAGAGATCCACTCTGAATGCATCACAGAACTTATCTGGACAAGATGTACAAGACAGATCCCAGAATCGAAGCGATCTACCTCTTAGATCTCAGATATTACCTCCTACAGGTGAGTCACGTGATGCACGTGGATGTTCAAGAGAGAAGGGAATGGTGGAGGAAGGAAAGAGAGTGCTGAGCAAGGTCATCCACCTCTATCCCTCACATCCCTCTCTGTGGAATCGTCTCAACCGTATGATCCTCGATTACAATCTGGGCTCTTCTCTCTTGTTCAACGTATCCAGGTTCGCACCAACTCGACACGTGTCTCCATCTCACATTGATTCACAGGAACTTGTTAACTCCCCTGGTGCAGAGTCACGAGAGCAGCAAGAAGAAGAAGAAGGAAGAGATGCAGAGGAACATCCACAGATACGGCTCACTCCACTACTCTGCTCTACTCAGTCGACACAATCCCACCGTCATCCAATCCAACGAAGTCACCGAGGCCACACTTCGCTTCGGAAAGGTGATAGACATGCATCGAATATCACTACTGAGGGGATGAGGTGTGTGGAAGCTTCAGTTATTCATCCATCGATGCGTTGAGGAACGTCTCGAGCTCGCTACACAGAGCCCTCCACATCGACCCTTCTTCCCTCCGTTCATGGTGATCGTCTCCCTCTCTTCTCTCCTCACACGTTCAGGTATCTGTTGTGTCTGGTCAAATATTCCATCGCCATTCTGTCTCAGAATGATTCCACTTGGAACGTGTTCGATTCCACAACTCGCCTGGTCTTATCTCAATACGATCACAGGTGAGATCTATACATAAGATTCACCGTACGAGCGATGATGTCATTCACATGGACTGATGTGAGGTTAGAAAGGGACTGAGTAAGGAGGAAGAACTGTTCTTGAGGATATCTCTATCGGATGTCACTCTCCATCGATCCGTACAATCAGTACGAAGCATCGATGAGTCTGTATCGGAATTAGACAAGATTCCATCCGAACTCACATCACAAGAAGCTCACAATTCTCTCTCTCATCTGCTTCACAGACAGAGAGCGAGGTAGAATCGATTCACAATCTCTCCTTCACAGTTGATTATCGAACATTCGATCTGAATGAGAACAGATTGTGTATGGCCAGAGCATCTTTACAGAAGGACAAGGAAGAGATCAACCGAGATGCAGAGAAGGCCATCACAAGCTACAAGACTTCTCTACGTCACGATCTCAACAACGAACTATCGTGGCAGGTATAGAACCTTCACATTATTCTATTGAAATCGATCTCACGTGAAAGAATGAAAATGACACGAGATAGGAACTAGCGGCAGCTTATGAATTCATTGGATGTAACAATTCGAGTGAACAAGTGCTGAACAAGGCTTGTGATTATTTCGAGCCTCTACCGGAGAAGATGAAGAGTGCATTCACCACACTGGTCAGACTCTCTCACCATTACGTCAAGTCGAGAAAATGGCCTCAGGTATCCAGCACCATCGATCGTGCCCTGGCCCTCTTCCCTCAATCTCCCGTAGCTCTTCTCATCAAAGGTGTGATCATCATCCACACCATCATCACCCACACCATCATCACCCACACCATCATCACCCACACCATCATCACCATCATCATGAACACATACTCAATTTCAATCAGGTTTGAGCCTTCTGAAGGGCAACGACCTACACAACGCAGAGCAATGTCTACAGGACGCCATCTATTCCGATTTGAAGCTCCCCCTCAGCAACCTGCTCCTCTCTCGCGTTCACACACAGATGAACGAAGATGCATTGGCTGCAGACGATCTCTTCTACGAATTAGACAACAACAAGAGCAGCGATGCAGTGCTGTACCACTTGGGATTAGTTTTAAAGAAGCAAGGAAAGGAGGGTGAAGCCAAGTCTTACTTCCAGAGGGCCTTCCACATGAATCCCCTGCAGGGTGTCTATCTAAGTGGTTTGAGTCAGTTGAACGTGCAGACTGGAAACAAGGGAAAGAAATAAAGAGAATCACTGAAGATGAAACATGATATTGAGAGATGAGATGATGATGAGAGATGATACTGATGAAGAGATTGAAAGGAACTGATTTATAGATTCTGGTAGCTTCCAGTCTTGGCTCCTCCGTTGAGGAATACAGAATTGTTCTCGAGGAAGAGACTGACGAAGAACATGACGATGGAGTGAAGGATGTAGAGGAAGAATCCGAATCTGTCTTCGAGTCAGAGAGATCGAGTGCGAATGAGACGTGTCACCCTCCAATGTCTGCAGCTGATTGCCATCTGGTGTAAGCATCGTCATCGGTGACTTGGTGATGCTCGTAGAGATCGGCAAAACGGAAGGTGGCGTGGAAGAGGGTGACGTCGGAGGCACCATTGCGCTCGTTGGCGGTTCTTCTGAAGAAGAACTCATCATCCTTGTAGATCTTGCTCAGAGTGATGTCTTGAGTCGTTCCCACGAGGTATTGAGGGTTTCTTGCCAAGTTCACGTCGTTGGACATGATGATCTCGACCTAAAAAGGCAAGTGAATAATGGTGACCTTGTGACATGGAAGGTGTCCTCACGTGCTCCCCGGCGACAGTGTTGTTGAAGGTGGCGACGCAGCGAAGTGCCTCATCGACGCTCTTGATGACCTTGTCCGTTTGGACGTACAGGCATCGCTTCTGCTCTTTGAAGAAAATGGTGTCGCTGCAGCTCTTGGTGATCAACTTGGGTTGTGTGGTTGCATTTACACCATCCACAGTGGGACCAGTGCAATCGAGAGACAAGATCTGGTATTCTTGACCGTTAGGTCCATTGTTGGGGATGAGAAAGCCAATGTTAGGGAAGGTCTGTGAGTCTGTCTTCACGAGGTAAGAGCGCTGCGAGTGCTCATTGGACAATCTGAAGAGGTCAGTCACGTCTGACGTCAAGCGAGGAACATCTACCTGGTGGCCTCCTTTCCAAAATGGATGAGTCCGACAAAACCAGTGATGGCACAGACGAGCCACAAGAGAGCATAGACACGGAAGTACCAGCTGCTCTTCAGGTCGTCGACGATCACTCCGATACGGTTGGCCATGTTGTTGTGAAGGAAGAATTAGTCTTTGTGAAGAATTCGTGAAGGGACAACACATTCGGGCCATGACCCAACTAAACAACGGAGACATATTTTCCCATCAAAATGAGGCGACGTGTTCTTTATCTTAATCCTCGCAATCGAGGCCGCTCTCTTTGACTTCACAAGAGCTCTTGTGATTTGCGAACAGATAGAACATTAGTTACTCTTATGAAGCGTTTTGGTGGAAGGCAGAGAAAAACGATAGTCGCGTTATTTTGAAGACAGTGTACACGTATTTGTATTTATAGGTAATAACGTGCGATAGTTCGCTCGTTATGCTCATCACAGAAAAAGACAACGAACACGTGATGGTCGAAAAATGAGATTGAAAGATCAGATATGAATTGGATGGGATTGAAATGAATCTTGGATAAAGAGATGTTTAAGAATGCACAGTTTGTATATCTATAGTATATCACTTCTTGTCTTGACCAGGGGCGGCGGCAGACTGCATGGCCCAATCAGCTGAGTCAAAATGCTTTCTCTCTTTCTTGGCACCAACTCGATTGAGAAGAGGGTTTCTCAGTGGCCCAGCGGGTGCTCGTGGCTCTGCATTTGGTTGAGTCTGAGGTGCTGACTGTTGTGCGTCCGACATCTTTGTGTAGTTCTTAAAGTAGTGTGTTCTCCTGGTTCGTTCTTTGTCTTATAAAACCCTTCTGTGCTGGCTCGGATCAGCGAAGGACTTGCAATGAGGTAATGAGGTTTCGTGTCGCGTTTACTTAGCGTCTGCCTGCACGCTAATAAACGCATGTCATCTCGTCCCTTTTTCCTCCGATTTTTCGCATTCGCATTTTTCGTGGTCGCATCCACTTTTTCCGGAAGTGGGCAACCACAGCCACATCACTTCCCTTTCACTGTCTCCTCATCATGATGAGAGAACACAAGCATCTTCGATGAAGATATGAGCCGCGTTAAGATGTGATAAAGCCATCAAAAGCGAAAAATAAATAGATCGCGACCTTTGTGGTGGCAGCGGGAATAACAAGCGACATCGCAACAACCAACAACCACGTACACGACACCCCAGATCTAAACATGCACGCTGACGAACAGACGACGCCTAAACCTGCAGTATGTGTTCTTACTCTATCTCAGCTCTCATCTGTGCTGACATGTTAAAGACACCCCACAACACTCCCGCTACCACATCCTCCCCTCAATTAGAATCCCCTGAGAAGTTCACTGCAATCTCTTTAGAGGTAACCACATCCGAACACCATTCATCTCATCTTTTTAGGACAAAGAACTCAAGAAGCTCTCCATCAATGAGGCTTTCTTCGGTGCCCTCAACAGAGGTAACAAGTGGAAGAAGTTTCTACCCATCGTTATTACGCTAGTCATGGATGTCGTGATTCCTGTCGCTCTCTATTTCATCTTGAAGGCCTATCTCCAACCCGTTTGGGCACTCCTCATCGCAGGAGCACCGGCTCTATTAACCGTCATTCTGAAGGGTGAGCACCGAATTGGATGATACACTTCTTGCTGACATCCATAGGTATCATCAAACGACAAGTAGATTTCATCGGGCTGTTAGTCTTCATAGCCTTTGGTATATCGGCCGCCATCGCAGTCGTCACGGGAGATCCTCGAATTCTCATCTTTGAAAAGTCCATCGTCACGGCCGTGATGGGCGTCATCTTCCTCCTAACTCTCATCCCCATGCGAATCAGAGCCCACAAACGAGGATGTTCCATCTGTAAGAGAGGCTTTCAACTCAAACCCTTTTTATTCTACATCCTCAAGCAGGTGAGAATCAATGGATCATCAGAATACGGATCGTGTTCGAGATGAGATCGTCCATCATGGAATGGCATGTCTGATGTCTTTACAGATGCTACCGTTGGGTACAATTCAGATCGGAGAAGATGTCGTTGAAGGCGATGAGATCGGCAACAAATACGACTGGCTGTATGAACAGGTGACCCTTCATCATCGTCACCCCTTCTCTCCTCAGAACTAAAATCAATCAATTCACAGATTCGTGAATTTAGGAAATTTATCTTCGTCACCACGCTTCTGTGGGGTATTGGCTTCTTCATCGAGTTCATCGGACGATTGGCCATGGTCTTGTCTCCTCTCTCTTTGGATGAGGTATGTCTTCTCTCTCATCTCTTCTCATCTTCCATCAGGTCGTCTTATATGCCAACATCTTTTTTGTGGTGGTCATCGTCATCTTGATATTGAGCACCGTACTCTACCTTATTTATGCCAAGAAGTACATCCAGGTGAGATATCGTGCACCATCTCATCCAGATGGAGCTGATGACGAGTAGAATGAGTTGGAGGGGTGGCTACACGACAACCATTATTCTTTCCACATCACAGAGGGAGATGCTCTGGTGTTGCTTGCAGATAAAAAATGAGCCAAACTACTCTTTCGTTCTCTCCTTGGCATGCCAAGGAGACCACCGTTTATCTGTGTTATTTAGCGTTTATTCTCAGAACTGTCGGCCGTGAAATCTCCTTCTAAGGATCCTAATCCCCAGAAGTCACACAACCGGAAGAAGCAGAGATGAGCAGCACATGCGATCCTAGACTTTCGTGGTCAGGGTGTTCTCACCAAGACATATACCCGATCAGAGTTCTCTCGTATGCGGCCTCCATCTGGTCTACTGTGACCATCATCACTCTCCTGTCTCATCGGGTTCTTACTTTACAGAGGAAAGGATGGATGAACGAGACTCTGATGACTCTCCTCCTCCTATCTGGATTCATCCTCTCCATCCACTCTTATCTCTTCACATGGACAGAGGGAACTCTATCTCTTGGAACTGCAGAGGTATACGATCGAACGTTTGTTTTCTGATCGATCGCAGTTGTTGGGTTCATTACCCGTTGCCGTCTCTGTGGCTGCGCAATGTGCGGGATTAACGTTCTATTTGAACAGTTACTCGAGGTCTGAGAAGGAAGATGTGACCAAAGGAAGGGGAAATTTAGGCTTGATCTTTGGGGTGAAATCCCACGACGTCGGTATCGATTTGATCGTAAAGCAGGCATTACCCGTCGTTTCCAGCGTCATCTCCTCTATTGCACTCTCCCAAGGGTGAACGCCTCATTCCTCCATCGATTCATCATTCACCCTCTCGCAGATTGATCTCCAACTTCACGTCCTACCTTCTATCTCACGGATTCTCCGCTCTCTTCAGTCTCTCTTTCATCTCTTACCTCTACATCGTCACACTCGGCCGTCTGCAAAAATCTGACGACTCCCACAAGCGAAAGACTTCCTTTCAACTCACTAACATCATCTTCTCTCAGGTACTCCATCTCATCTCATCTCACTCTCATCTCATCTCACTCTCATCTCACTCTCATCTCATCTCACTCTCATCAGGTCCTGTGGATCAACGCGGTCGTCATCCATGCCACGCTGTATCGTCTCCTCCTCTCATCTGCATCCATCAGTGGATGGCTGTTTGTCACCGCCGCAGAATTCCTCGCCTTCTCATGGTCCCTCACAGTCACTTCCTCTGCTCTCTGTGACATCGAATCAGAAGAAAAAGTCAGAGAAAAAGTGGATGCCTGCGTGGCGGGAAGATGTCCTCCCATTGAGGTGGGGAGCTGATCAGTGAGATGTCTCATCTGATGTCACAGGTGGATGAGAAGAAGATGAGAGAGCTTCACAGACCCATTTGGGAGAACGTACCGAAGAGCGTGTCTCAATTGTTTGAGACACAGAATCCCATCAATCAGTGGGAGTATCGTGCGTCAGGTGATCATGATCACCATCGCGATCACCATCATCGCGATCACCACGATCACTCGATCATCTCTGACTCGATCAGCCACCATCACAGGTCTCGTGGACGTCACCGCCCTCTTGATGGGTGCCATCTTCCCCAGCATCAACGTCTGGTACCTCTACGCCTTCGTCGCTTACGGTTACATCTCCCGTCTGTTGTTCGGCTCCCGATTTGACCTCCAAGAATGGATCGTACAATATTTCATCCGACCTTTCCTCCCTCAGTGAGCAGGAAGACAAAAGTGAAGGCTGACGCAGGGGCAGGCCAGTTTACGTGTCAGGATATCCAAAGAGGTGGGGCAACGGCAGCTGCTCCATGTTGGCCGTCCTGAGTCTCTTCTCTTACCTCAACGGGGATCACAACACGGCCAGACTCGTTCTGTCGGGTCTCCTGATCGGAAACATCTGTCAGTCCATCCATCAGGTGAGGTGATGGAGAAGATGAGACGCTGAAGGGTCAGATATGCTGGGCTTGCTCCTCCTGGTATCTGTTGGTCAACTCTGGCTTCGTCTCTCGCGAGGTCAAGGATGCCAGTGAAGCAGATTTCGTTATCCAGAAGAAACAAAAATAAAGAGTCCGCTCTCCCTCGGTTAACGTCCTCATGTCATCTACCCAACAGTTTATTCCAGAAACTCTTCTTCCTGCGTGGATTTGTGTACAAGGGCAGATCTTCTCCGTAGAAGTGTTGAGTGATCTCTTTCTGGTCTCTGAATCTGTCCCTCACTTGTTCTTCCTTCCATCCCTTCTTCTTCATGAGAAGCCATCTCAGCGTGGGACATTTATAGTTGATGTCTGAGCAAGTGTGGGTCCATCTCATCCCTCTCGTCTCTTGTCTCTTAAAGACATCAGAAGCCGTTTGGAAGCATTCCAAGAGGTCTATCGGACATTTCATCTCATCGAGCACCTCCATCATCTTGACATCATGTCTTCTCGCTGCCACCGTGAAGAGATCCTCACTGAGAGGTTGACCGAGCTGAAGATGGATGTAGCGGACCATCAGAGGGTATCCGCTTGCCACGGCCACGTAGATGCAATGAGAGTGTATCTCAAATTTCTCCTTGTGAAACCATTCGAGGAGATCGTGGTCTCCAGAGCTGATGAGATGTAAGCTTGTTTCTCTGTTCCAGGAGCATCTGCTCATGATGAGACGTGTGTCTACAGGATAGGATCACCCGTTGTTCAGGAGGTGTAGGATCAATGCCTTCTTTCCTGTGATGCAGGCCATATGTAAAATCTGTTTCAGGTTGGATGAACTGAGACCTAGACTTTGGAGCTGATCGAAACAAGCGATGGACTCGGCATCGTTGAAAGAAGCGAGAGTGGTCTCCATCTGTTCTCCGTTAAGACGTGAGATGATGTGTTATGATGATGTGACGACGATGACGACTCACGTTTTCGACTGTGTTGTATATCGTATCGTGACCGATTTGAAAGCCCTTCTCTCTCAGCCAGAACAATACGTTCACTCTTCCTTCTGCCCTTGCATACATGCAAAAGTCCTCCCTCAACAACACAGGTGATGGAAACAGATCTAAGACTTCCGTCGATCCTCCTTATGCAGCCATCCGATTTGCTTCTTCTGAACATGGATCGAATCCAAAGTCCCTGGCGTACAAGAGTATGTCAATTCTTCCAAAATATGCCGCATAGCGACCGGTCAGGTTCATCAGCCACCTCTTATTGGGCTGTAAATAATCAACTGTGGTCTTGGAATAGTTCTTCAGAATCACCACGCTGTTGGCGCCGCCGTTGATTGGATCGTGAACGAGATGATCGATCAGGTCGCGTCGGTTGTACTTGACACAAAAGAAGAGGTGAACGGTCCACCAGCCATCTTTGACTGGGAGTGGCATGTATATTCTGTAGAAGACATCGAACATCCGCAGGTCACCATGTTTGATGATTGCTTTGGAGAACGGGTCGGGGCTGCTCATGTCCCTGAGTCTGTTGCTTGCTGAAATATAGTAGTACTGGGGCGTGTGAACCTTTTTCAAAAGTTCTACGTCGTTCAGCTTAGCGATCTGCTTCTTCTCGTGCTGGCAGGGCTTGCGGATCTCTCTCATCCACCAATTGACGAGGGTCGTTGTATCACATGGAAACTTCAAGGTGCGTTGATGGAGGTTGTGGTCTTCCAAGGTGGTCTCCACTAGTCGTTGAAAGAATCTACTGGCAAAATGGATCGGAAGCAGATGAGATGGTCGGACGAACTGCAGGATCTCATTCCAAACATCAGCGGGGATGTCCTCCAGATGTGTCTTCATCTGTGGGTTTAGGTCGTGATCATCGTCCATACTGGTGTATCCTCTCGTTGTAAAAGATCCCCGGGATCTTTCGCGTAAATAGTTTATCGATCCAACCCTTTCCTACATGATGATGCACTTGTCTCTTTGATACTTCTCCATCATCTTCAGTTTCTCGGCTGAGCTGCTCATCCTCGTCTCCGCCTTCATCTTCTCTTCTGGCACGGAGGCGTCCACTTTCTTACTCTTCAGCAATTCTTTCAAAACGTCCTCAGAGACTTCCGCTCCCAAAGCAGCCACCACTGCCGCATTTTCGTCCAACTTTGAATCCACGTTCAACTTCTTCAGTATCTCTCTCGTCCGCTGACATCACTTCATCTCTTCACCTCTCACACCTTTCACCCACCTGTAGGTCGTTCTTCCTCACGGCACACAGTAGAACTGCGTTACTGGCTCGATGACCCAGATTCCACCTTCCACTGACTGCAGCATTGAGTATGTCTTCCCACTGTCCATTGGCTGCGGTGATGACACAGTGGTCGACCCACAGATCGAAATCGAGAGAGAAGAGGGAGAGTAGACCATGATGTCCAGTGGCCAGAGATACGTGTTCTTCTTCCACCTGTATCGTTACATTCGAATGACACGTTGTAGATAAATCACCTGGATCTTCATGTCTGCAATCATGTACTTGTACAGTGGTAGCTTCACGTCTTTGTAGTTACGAATGGCTCTCGTTAAGAGTTGTTTCTTCAGATCGTTCGTCAGAATGGCTCGTCCCCTCTGATCTCTCTCCAATGCTTGTAGACTGGGAAGCGTATTGTACGTAGATTCCACGCAAGAATAGAAGACCCTCTCTGAGATGTAACGATCGGGGTGGTCGCTCAGCAAGCGAGATACATCGTTTCCGTTCTCTCTCATGGCATAATGACAGAGTGAACTGAGATCCTTCAGATTGCGTAGAGGAATATTTCTCACGTCGTGAGGCCCTCTTTAGTTAGATTTGGGTGTTGGATCAGCAGCTTGATCGCATGATGATCGCAGTTGTTCAGTGCCTCTCTCAGTGATGCGACCTCGACATAAGCCGTCGTTTCTTCCATCAAGTATTGCATCATGGCATAATGTCTCAACCTGCATCGCTCAATGTCCATCGCAATGAGAGACTCACTTTGTGGCGATCTCTAAGAGGTGAAGAGAATCTTTCACGTTGACTCCTGGCAGAGAAATGACGTATTTGAGGAGCTCCAAGTCTCCCGTATGAGCACAAGCCTCCAGCACGATGCCCGAGTTCTTTGCACCATTGAAATTTGGATTTCGAATGGCCGTCCACAACACGGTAGAGGTGTGCTTATCTGAGAAGAATCGATTCCCATCTGAGACATCAGCATGAAGATGTTTTGTGTGTGTCACCTGAAGAGACATCTGTTTGTGGATGTTCTAACAAGATCTGGATAGCTGGGTCATATTCTCCCAATTGCTTATAACGAGATTCAATGAGAAGGAATATCAAAGTCATCGGTGAGCAGTGGGCCGATGGATGTGACATCAATCGTTTCAAACAAGTAGTGTCTCTGTCGATATCCTTTAGAGTGTATCCATCTCGTCTATCTTCACCTAGAATGATAACTGTTCAAGATGGGATATGATGGCAGTCGCTGAAAGTCAAAGATGGACCATGCGAGTTGATCCCACTCTTTCGACACCAGATGGATAGATCGGTAGTCTCTCATCGCCTCTTTCTGTGGTTTTGTTCGAGGATCAAAGGCCGCTCTATCAGTCGTCCCATCATACATGGGCTCGACGACGAGCGAGAAGATGAACTTGAGAGCATCAGGACCGATATACACCATCCTCGGGTGCGGATGATGTGGTGTGTTCCGTTCCGATCGTTGACAACGCAAAACAAGAGACGAAAGAAATGGACAGAGAAAATAAAATCTATTGGTCTTCGGTGGGTACGGAGGGGAGCGACTCCTTCTGAAGCACGACAGAGTCTTCACCCAATATTTGGCACAGCTCTTGCAGTCTCGTCTGCATCTTTGGTATTCCTGATAACGATTGCTCCAGCTTGGTCTTCTCTTCCTTCAGTGACAGACGAGCATCGGCGTTCAGATCTCCAAACTTCCAACCTCCTGATTCACGGTCAATATCGTCTCCCTAGTATGTTTCTATCGCATCTTCCATACACGTCTCTTCACAGAAGAAAAATTTCTCTTTTCGTACGCACCTTCACCGTCGAATTGGAGGAGGAAGTTGTGGTACTTCCACAGAGAAGGACGGTGAGTGACAGTCAGCAGCGTGATTCCAATGTCGATCGCGTGTTGGTACATCTTGCCCTCCACATCTGTCTCCCTTCAGCATCTCCTCCACTCTCTTCACTCACCGATGGACACAGCTGACGTGCACTCGTCGAGGATGGCGTACTTTGGCTTGTGGTAGAAGAGTCTGGCCATACCAATTCTCTGCTTCTCTCCACCAGAGAGAACATCCTTCCACTCGTTCACGGCATCCCAACCTCCTTCGCGGGATCTGATGTGTCCCAGGTTGACCCAATCGAGAATGCTGTTCAACTCGGAATCATCGATTCCCTTGCTCTGTGTACTCCATCAGCACAATGTCGCGTCATCATGATGCATGGTGATGATGAGATCACCTTCATGTCTGCGGGGGTGTCTGGATAGATGACTTGATCTCTGAGGTCACCGATGGGAAGGTAAGGTCTCTGTGGGATGTAGAACATGTCACGGTTGCGTGGCTTGACCACGTGACCTCCAAAGGTGGGCCACAGACCACCCAGAATACGGAAGAGACTCGATTTTCCACAACCGTTGGGACCGGTGATGAGCAGATGCTGTCCGGGCTTGATGTTGAAGTCCATGCTCTCCACGAGGATGTCACCCGCTGGAGACACGATGGGAACACCCTTGAAGCTGATGTGACCCTCGGAGGATTCTTCCAATGTGCCTCGCTTGTCCATGATGTTGTCCTTCTTCGATCCCTCCTCTCCGTTCTTGATGGAAGTCTTCTCGTATCTCTCGTTCTTCACGTCGTTGAACACGCTGATCATGTCGTGCACTCTCGCCGTGTAACCCGCCAATTCGGTGATCTACAACGAGTCAGATGGATTTTCGACCATCTCTCACCTCTTTGAATGCGAGCATGATGCGCTCGATGGCCTCGGCACCCGACATGAGCAACTTCTTAGAAGTGATGTAGTCTTGTGTTCTGCCCGAGATGACATCCGTCGTGATGACAGCCGACAGCTCCGGTTTCTCGTAAAAGAAGACGGGAATAGAGATGACGCCGAGACCAGCGAGGGACCAGATGTACTTCATGAAGAAGCCCTCCATCATGGTGTAGAAAATGGAGGTGGTGAAGATATGGTTCATGTGTTTCACAAGGTTGAGGTAGCTGAAGGCATGAGAGGAGGAGAGAACGGTGTCTCACCTGCTCTTGAGAACTTGCTCCTCAATCTTGTGTCCACGGTAGAAGGCGATCTCCTCCGAGTTGGTGATGAGACGGCTGTGGACGAAACGGAGGTCGCCCTCCAGTTGTGCCTGCTTGGCCACCAACCTTCCAAAGTTGGGCTGAATCCACTTCAATACCTTGGCCGTCAGGTAGATCACTCCAACAGCTGAAAGTCTTGATTAAAAACAGAGAAAGAGGAGAAGAGAGAAAGCGAAGAGAGAAAGAAAATGAAAGAGAAGAGAGAAAGAAAATAAAAGAGAAGAGAGAAAGAGAAGAGAAGAGAGAAAAGAAAGGAAATAAAAGAAGAGTACTCACTGAGAGAGGAAGTGACGAGACCACCACCCTCTGATTTTTTCGAGGCAATGCGGGCCAGTTGCCATGTCATGAGAATGACATCCAGAATGGGCTTAGACAGTTGGGAGTGAAGGTGAGCGAGACTCGAACAGAATCGAGATACATCCTGTTCAGTGTCAGACACATCATCACAAGAGTCGAAAATAGATGATGAAGAGGAGGAAATGGTGATGAAAGAGAAAAAGAGAATCAACGAATCACCTCGGTGAGACACTGATCGGCGTTGTTGATGCGAGAGTCCAAATTTCCAATGCGGTAATACGTCTCATTCGTCATGTAGAGAGCATACACGTGGTTCACGAGACGTGTTCGGAAGGCAATGGACAACTTGGATTCCAAATAACGGATCATGGCGTTCACGTAAGTAGCAGGGAAGGCCACACCGATCCACTTGGCGATACTCCACAGAAATTCCTGATGTCCTCTCAGCGAGTGCATGTTGACATCTCTGCTGTCTCACCTTTCCGTTTCGATCGACGATGGACTTGACCATCTCTCCATCGAGGGTGGCGATGTAGATGGATAAGAAGGTTCGAACGATGAGAAAACCAATGTGGAGGGCCAAGAGAAAGAACTCTTTCGATTTGACTCCGGGGAGAACGATCTTGATGAGACCCTTGAGTTGTTCGTAAAACTGTCTGTTCAAGGCGATCCTCTTGTTAGCGCCGGGTGCAGCTGCGAGCGCTTCCTTCTCATCACTCTTCTGTTTCCAAACTTCAACACATGTCTTCCTCACAACGAATCATCTTGAAAAATGATAGAATCATCAAAGGTGTCGAGAGACTCACGGGAGCTGACTGTGCCTTCTTACGTGCTTCTTTCAGCTGCTGTTGCTTTTTGTACCAACCGACAGCCACGATTCCGAATGCAATGAGAGAACCTCCGGTCAGTATTTTCTTCCTGCCCAGGACATCATTCTGGAGTCCCAAGAGACTCTGAATGAAAGATCTCTCCTTCGATGCAGTTGCCATTCTGTCAGTGATTCAACATGCTGACAGGAGCGAAGGTGATGCGGATGCTCACCTGGCGTCTGCTTGATGGAAGTCAGTTCGGGTGGGGAAACTTGTGATTCCAATTTCCCTTCTGTCGACAGGGAACCAGCGAACTCCCCCTTTTGGCCGCGGATTGGAGTTGATCCGTAATGAATGTAGACACAAACAACGAGCGTGCCTCGCTTTATCTTCCCTTTCACTCAGCTGACACTTCATCATCTAATGCTGAACACCAGAGTGTGATGCTCTGTCTCGACTGTGAATCCTATTAGTGACGAGGATTGATTACATCGGGAGAGTGTGAATGATGCGACGAAACATCGACGGAGAGGGGAACGTCCACACGGAGAGAGAGAGAGGACACTCTTTGCTGAATTCGATCCGTTGACAAAATGTATGCAGAGGGTCGATCTGCCGAGCCAACATCCTCAATCGCTCACGCTGTGATCGACAAGTTGCATCTTAGTCATCCCACGCTTTTGCCGAAGATGCACCATCGTGATGCACATCACATCAACATCTCTTGCACGTCAGCACGTTTCATCTTTAGATCTACATGAACTCTGGTGTATGTTTTATTGTCAACCACTTAGAGTTGGTTGAAACCTTCCACATTCCAAGAAGAGATGTGACCTTTTGAGTCAAGTGCGATGTTGTGTCTTCCTGGTACAAAGTCCATGGTGGACATACCGCCTGTTGATTCATGAAAAGGCTGTTGGCGTGATGGCTTTCACCTGGAGCCAAAATACGGTAGGGAGTAGGGATGTCTGACTCTAAGATGTAGTCTCCTCCAGTGGGTGGTCTCTGTCCATTTCTGACCAAGATCTTTCCAACATGGGAGCGGTGGTCCAATGGGGGATTGATGCTTCCTAGTGCTCGTCAGAAGATATAGGCAGGCGACGGTTTACCAACTGCGCTATTGTTCTGAACAGTTGCAGCGGTTTCAAGGGGTGTCAACTCTTTCACTGCTGGTGTATAAACAGGTTGTTGGACGATGGTTTGTACTACTGGTACTGTTTGGACGTATGTGATATTGTTGTTCATGTTGCCTCTTGTCTGGTATTCGTTTGTATTTGTGTCTTCTGTCACGTGTGCAATCCACAGAAATTTGGGACACTACAACCGAGGTTTTTAGAGACTCTACACGTATTATAAAAGTGAGCCTACTGGAATGATGTCGACGCACACCCCAGACGTGAGTTCTCCGTATCTGTTTGATTGCTTGTCCTTACGAAAAAATAGATCTGCCATATGAGATTTCACCATCGATTCCTTCCTCAAAAATCCCAGATGACCTTCCTCTTCTCCTCCTTCTGACATCGACCAGGAGAGCCTAGGAATAAACAGATATGGTATTATTCATACAGCCTCTGCTTCTCTGAATTTGTTGCGATCGTGATGATGCGCAACGAGTTGTTTTCCCGTCGTAAAAATTGGGCGTGACCCAAACTGGACACCTTGAGAAGTGAGAGAGTTGTGGAGATACGGAATATTTCAGACCGTTTACAATTCCTTTATTATCCACTTGGTGCACCATCTGACTCACCCAGGTGAACATAAAATAACACACTAAAATCTTCGTCACGGTAAAGCCTGGCTGCACCGGTTGATCAGACCTGTGGTTGAGAGGATGTGCTCATCAATTTGATCTAACATTTTCAGTCATCACTGACGAGCCAAAAGCTGAACCAATGTGTGAGCAAACAAATGAGAGAGACGATAGCTCACCTGGTTCTCCTGTCTGTACAGACTTGGTTCATCAAGCAAGGGCAAGTTGAACGGAGAGGTGAAGGACTGTGGATGGTGTGATGCAATCAACTCACTCTTGCATGAGGTCCAATCATTGAGGAAGACAACTGTTCAGAACCGCCAACCAACCTCGTTGTATACTGAACACATTTCAGGAAGACATCACAAACTCATTCTCACCATCTGATTTGATGGGATATTGACGAAAAGACATGACCGTCAGCATGTCCATCTTAGATTACATTCACCTTTGCATTCGTGGGGGAATCCACCCATACGGACCTGAGATATGTACCATCAACAGTAAAGCATTGGGAGGAAGTCGGTGGACTCCTCTGAGAAGGAAAAGAGGCCTAGTCCTCTAAGAGGAAGAGTCACCTACAAAAGGGACTCTCTGATCCCTACGGAACTCATCGCGTCTCAAAGAAGGCAGCACCTGAAAAAGGTAACTCCAGTTAAGAGGGCTATGAAGATGTAACAACTGCAACGACTTCATCCTCGTTCCATACCCAAACATCCTCTAGGAAGGTCCATTATGCCTCCCAAATCTACCTCTCGTGTCATTCTCCACTGAAGCATCGGTTGAGATTTGAGATGGCTGCCCTCTCGCGCAGAGCCAAATGAGATGTGGCCAACCGCATCTTCAAAATTAAATCATTTATTTTTAGACCCCGATGTGAGCACTTGATGTCAACGTGCCGTTGATCAAGGCCACTGTGTCGTTTTGTATGTGTTGTGTCATATCATCTGTCGTGACTACTGTCAGACATAAGACCAAGTCCGTGAGAGATCACGGACGCACCAAATAATTGCCCCGATTACAACGGCCGGAGTTTCCCTGAATTTCCGACTTTCGAGAAACACGCCCTTTTCACGGAAACATTTCACCGGCTCTTTCCATGACTTTTATTGGACATTTCTACGTTCAAGAATGAACGATTTGAACACAATAAAATCACTTCTCAAGTCTTCCACATAGGAAGCAACCAGCAGTCGTCACTCTTCTTTATCATTCTACGGGGTCTAAGGACCTCATCATCTATCGAGATGTTACCATCAAGTATCACATGTGGTGATACAACACCTCTGGCTCTCAAATGCTGTATCACAGAGTTGATAAGACCGCCAGCTGTGAAATGAAAAAGTTAGACAATAGTAGATATGATACACATTGTGTTTTTTGACCATCACCTGAACTCTGCAATGCATTGTAAGAGATACATCACAGTAGAGTTGATGAGAGCTGGCATTGACTGTGCAATGCGTACTTCTGTTGGCTTTGTAGAGCCGGTTGAACTTGCGGGCAAAGCGCATAGTGAAATACATTGGGACCCCTATGCCCGTAAGGGAATTTTGTCCAACCATCAAAATCCTACTTTGTTGGTCGATATCTGGCAAATTTTGATGCTGTTGTGCCCAACATTTGACATCACTGACAAATTGGAAAACTCGGAGAAATCTTGGAGAAATCTCAGCAACCAAGAAACACATTCAATGCACATTCATTGAAAGGGAACTCCTTGGTTTTCTTTGGTATGAAATCATTCTTTATAAACAGAGACTCATTGAACTGTTTGGTTCTTATGTGGTGACCTTACACCACATTTTTTTTCAATGAAGTCTACCAATGAGCCTCAGTCAAGTACTATCTAGAATCCCCTTGCCAGGGTCATCACTGCCACTAGTTCCCTTGCCAGGGTCATCACAACCACTACTCCCCTTGCCAGGGTCATCACTGCCACTAGTTCCCTTGCCAGGGTCATCACAACCACTACTTCCCTTGCCAGGGTCATCACAACCACTACTTCCCTTGCCAGGGTTATCACTACTATACAACACACTTCAAAATAGGAGGAGGAGTGATGTTGTGCCCAACATTTGACATCACTGACAAATTGGAAAACTCGGAGAAATCTTGGAGAAATCTCAGCAACCAAGAAACACATTCAATGCACATTCATTGAAAGGGAACTCCTTGGTTTTCTTTGGTATGAAATCATTCTTTATAAACAGAGACTCATTGAACTGTTTGGTTCTTATGTGGTGACCATACACCACAGATGCGTAGAGGTGAGCATCCCCGCTGGACACCTACTTAGCTATCTGCGGGGGGGGGGGAGGGGGAATCTTAGGGAGGGTACCAGGTCATTGATGATACTTTACTCAGGTGTAGAATCACCTGGGCTACACGGTGGTGTATTTTGTTTTTTCATCCAGACATTTGTAACAGAGAAAAGTGCCAATGTACGCTATTTTTTTAGTGTACGTGACAGTAATCCACACT
>MDYQ01000718.1:0-31052 GCA_003024175.1 Planoprotostelium fungivorum
TCATCAGAAGAGATCAACATCATCGGATCATCGAAGAGACGATCAGGAGAGATCATCACCTCGATGCGCTTCTCATAGTGGTCTCCCTTGACCAATCGATGTACGTAGATCCCCGGAAGATGAATCTCATCGGGGTGCAATTGTCCTTCCTCCACGATCTCCTCCACCTGATCTCCCTCACCCTCTCGTTCTTCTTCTCTCTCTCACCTCAGCGATGGTCACTCGAGCAGCCGTGGCCATCGGTGGATTGAAGTTCCTCGCAGTCTTATTGAAGATAAGGTTTCCCTTCGTATCCGCCTGGAGAGAATGAGAAGAGGGGAGACAGACTCTCCACCTTGTAGGCTTTGATGAGAGCAAAGTCACCACGGATGGCATCCACGAGGACGTACTTCCTTCCGTCAAATTCTCTCGTCTCTCTACGGGGTGAGGCCACGTCTACACTTCCATCCTTGTTCAGTTTGATGGGGAAACCACCTGCACGGTGTCAGGAGAGGAGGAGGAGAGGGAGGACCTTCTTCGACCAGCTGAGTACCCACACCGGTGGCAGTGTAGAAGGCTGGGATGCCAGCACCTCCCGCACGTATGCGCTCAGCGAGGTTACCCTGGGGTGTGAGTTCGACCTGCACATCTGTTCATCGTCCCCTCCTCTCTCTCTTCACCTCTAATTCTCCCGTGAGGTATAATTTCTCGAACAGAGCGTTCTCTCCCACGTAAGAGGCGATCATCCTCTTGATCTGAGACGGTCTCATGCGACTGGCACGTGAGGTGACTCACCTGTCTGGTTTGAAGGAGGATACCCAATCCAAAATCATCGATACCACAGTTGTTGCTGACCACAGTGAGATCCTTCACCCCTGAACACTCTTTAGTCCTCTTCTCTCGTTCACCTCACCCTTTTGTTTCACTGCTTCGATGAGATTCTCAGGAATGCCACACAAGCCAAAACCACCGACAAGCCTGATAGAGTCAATCGGAGCGTGCATCTGTTTCTCACAATTGAGAACCACTTGGGATGTCGCTCACTGCTTCCGCTGCTGTCTTGCATATCTTAACGTGAGAACCGAATCTTACCTGTGATTCAGGTCAACAAACGATATCACAGATCCCGTTCACATTGAAGACGGGTGTTCGCAGAGTCGATCCGTTCGCTCTAAATCGTGAAAGGGATCCTGAGATCTGTATTTTCTTCAGACCAGAGAGCATCGTGTTTGTAACAATTGATGTGGCTCCTTTTACAAACTGTGTGCCGTAAACAACAGGCGAAACAAAAAAGGGAATTGTTCTTTCGCAGTGAGAGTGGTCCGTATGAATGGTCTATTACCTCTTCTTGCAGTGAAGTCAATCATCCGATACAGAATGATGATGGAAATCATGCTGCATTCATTTGGTAGGCCTCGTATTGTGCCATCATTTCTCTCCATTTGATTCACAATCATGAGCCCAGGGAGATTTGGTCATCGTCATCCGTTACCACCAATGATTCAGCCGAACACTCAGAACATATACATATTATGTTATTAACTGTTCTCTGCATGCACAGTCTCACAATTGATTCCTTTACATAAGTCGTGAATGATGGGTAATTTGCCTACTCAAAAATGAAAGAAAAGGATCATTTATACTGAGCACAGATGATCTTGGCAACCATCTTGGATAAGTGTGGCTCTTTTACACAAAGAGTGTCCTTGAACAGAGGGTTGAGCTCTGTGATCTGCTTTACATTGATGGGTGTGAATTCGTATTCATCCTCCGTGGCTGTGATTCGAAAGTGAGCATTCTTCGTGCTGTCGCTCGCGTGCTGAAAGGTCACTTCGTATTCGTTGTCCTCCAGTACCGATGCCTCCATGGATGTCACCTGCTCTGTGTCATTCTCTCCCTCTTTCTCGTCTCTCACCACTCGATAGAAGGAGAGGAGCTGTCCGTCTGAGGGGTCCACGGTCTTGTCTCTCGTTGTCTCGTGATCCTCTCTCGTGCTCTCTACCTTCTTCAACTGTTCTTTCATCTCCTTGATGGTCTTCTGCAGGTTATTGATGGTCTCCTTGCTCTTGGTGATGTTGTCTTCCGTCTCTGTTTCTGTTAGGGAAGTCACAACTGGCACTCACCCTTCTGCTTAGTACTCGTCTTTTTCTTGTACTCCGCCAGCTGTCGCTGTGGTTCCGTCTCTTTGATGTCCTTCAACTCTTGGTACTTGCTCAGCAGTTCCTCGTATTCGGCACTGCTGTATGTCTTCTTCTTCGCTGTCTCTTCTGTTTTTCCCTTCTTCTTAGCTGGACTGGGTGTTTTTGCCTTCTTCGCTGGGCTGCTTCTTCCCCTCTTCTGCTTCTTCTCTTCTTCTTCTTCCTCCTCTTCCTCCTCTTCTTCCTCTTCTTCCTCTTCTTCCTCTTTCTCCTTCTTTGCAGATCCTCTCGTCTGTCTTCTGGTTGATGTCGTATCTAATTCATCTTTCGACGTCCTTCTCTTCTTTGGTTCCTTCTGTGCGACTTCCTCCTCCTCCTGATCTTCTTCGATCTTCTTCTCCTTCTTCGAGTTCGATTTCACAGACTTCTTGGCCTTCACTACTTGTTCTTCGTCATCCTCTTTGGATTTCTTTGCATTCTTCTGAGACTTGGTAGCTGTCTCCTCTGGTTCAGTCGATCTCCTCGCTCTACTCCGTTTAGGGGTCTCTTCGACTACTGTCTCTTCCTCTTCTTGTTTCTTCGACTTGGGTCTTGCTCTCGGCATCGGTGATGTGAATGAATGATCTGGCGGTTGGTCTTGGGACAATCCGCAATTTCCCGCCAAAACAGTTCAAATTTTGTAGTTGGTCTTCTACAGCACCGACCAGTCGAAACGTGTACTCTAGCTGAAGTGAATTGAACGAAAATGGTGTATGAGTGCCACCATAGCGCTTCCTATTTTCTGAAACAAATTCGACCAACGAAATGTCAACTTGTCAAGCCATTTGTCTGTTTCAGATGATACAGTAAAAGAAGGGACATGGATCAAGCGATGTTGAATGTAACCACCAACCACTTTTCTATGTCACCTCTTGAAGGAACGTGGTTGTGGTTTTACTCTCTTCATTCCAATCCGGCTCTGGTCACTGCTGTTGTATGCTTTGCCCTCCACGAGGTGATGATTAGTATCGTGGATCAATTGACACTCATTCAGTTAATATGGTTTGGTGGCTGGCTTTTCTCCGCTCTTCTTGATTATGTTCCATCAGTTCAAAAATACAAGTTGCAATCTGTGAGTGAGCGAATGATGTTGCACTGATTAATATGCACAGGAAAAGGTGTTGACTAGCGAACAATGGTGGAAGTGCACTTGGGGCTGTTTATTGTCGCACTTCTTCATACAATTGCCCATGATGCTGGGATTTCACCCTGCTGCAGAATTTGTTGGAGTTAAGATATTAGAAGTCCCCTTCCCTCCTTGGTAAGACCACAAGTACGATCGGATCATTGAGATCTCAGGTGGAAGGTTATCCTCCAGATCACAGCCTGTGCCATATTCGAGGACACATACTACTATTGGTTCCATCGTGCACTCCACTGGGGCCCCCTCTACGCACACATCCACAAACAGCATCACGAATTCTCTGCACCGTAAGACTCGACCGTGTGACGACTCTCGTTGACCCAAGAAGGTTCGGATCCACCGCAGAATACGCTCACCCCTTGGAGACACTCATCTTGGGCATGGGAACGATCGGAGGACCTCTCCTCATCGCAGTGACGACCCAGGACATCCACATGTTCACCGTCATGTGTTGGATGATCTTCAGAATGTTACAGGTGTCTCACACCTGCGAATCATCTGACCGAAAGCAGAGCCTGGAGTCTCATTGTGGTTACGAGCTGCCATACGGATTCAAGACCGTCATTCCCTTCTGGAGCGGTGCTGACCATCACGATTACCATCATCAAGCATTTACCAACTGCTACGCCACCAGCTTCAGATGGTGAGAGATAGTTCGATCGGTCTCAGGTGCGAATGAGGATGGACAGGTGGGACAGTCTGATGGGAACGGATATGAGATACCATGCATTCAGACAGAGACAACACAAGGAGAAGGCCTCGAAGCAAAAATAAAGCATCTCTCTTGTCTTTAGATGACATCAGCCGTAGTGAATCCCAGGAGGTGGAAGCCAGTGAGGATGACCGCTNGGAACGGATATGAGATACCATGCATTCAGACAGAGACAACACAAGGAGAAGGCCTCGAAGCAAAAATAAACAATCTCTCTTGTCTTTAGATGACATCAGCCGTAGTGAATCCCAGGAGGTGGAAGCCAGTGAGGATGACCGCTTCAGTTGCGACACAGAGTTGAAGTCTGGACTCCTGCTGTGGCTCTCCTACGATCCTGCACGCACCGTAGAAGGAGTGGAATTTCGTGGCGACATCGTACAAATATTCGCAGAGATATTGTGGAGTCAGCGTCCTCTCCAAGTTGAGCATTTGCTGGAGCCTGTGAATCAAACGATCGCACACGAACTCACCTCGGGGAATCGCGAGAGAGCCAGTGAGAGGGCCATCTCTTCTGGTTCCGTGAAGACAGGGAGGGCACTCTGCCCTCGTTCAGTGGATGAATAAGAGTCTTCTCACCGTTGATATAATATGCTCTCCTTTAGATGTCAAGTTTCTGCGGACCGAACAGATTCGAGCGTAAGCATACATCAGATAGACAGCAGTATTGCCTTTGAATGATAACATGCTCTCTGGAGAGAAGATGTAATCCCTGGAATGGCATAGATCGAAGTACTGATACCTCGTCAGCAGAGCTATCATCGTGCATTGTACGTGTACCTTCAGGGCATTGAAAGCAATAGCTTCGGATAGTTCCAATTGTGACAATTGGGACTTCCTCTCTTGCAGAAGATCTGGTTTGGTGACTACCTTTGATATGGCTTCATTCAATAGATCTTCCAGCGGATAAGGTGATCCATCTCGACTGCTCAGTTTTTTCCCCTCGGTATCTGTGAGAATCAGTACATCCGGTGAAGGTGAGAAGTTACTCTTGATGACGCCAGTGCCTATGTGAATCACTTTCTTTGTCTCATCGAGCCAACCAGCAAGCTTAGCAACCTTTCTTCTGTGTGAGTGCTACGTAGAATGTAGTACACTCGATACGGGACCCACCGAGAAGACTTGATCGAAATGCAGCTTCTGTCCATCATCTGTGATGTATACGATCCAGTCTTTCCCAGAAGATATTCTGTGCTTGATGGCTGCAAGATCTGTCGTGGCATACAAATATGCACCGTCCGATTTCCTCACAATGACCGGCGTCTTTCGATTCAGTGGATTGTGTGATCATAATATTCACCTTGTGTCCATGTAAGAAGACCACCATGGCACCCTGAGATTCTACACACAACTTCTTGTCGATGAGCTCCTGTGTCACCCCATCGAGGAGGGGAGCATAGAAGGACTCTCCTCTCTCTTCGGATACCACGTTCAGTCTCTCGAAGACCTTCTGACGTCAGCGACAGATGCATCTTCCCCTCACCTTCCCGAAGCCTCTTCGAGAGGAGGCACAGAGGACGTGCCAGCTCCTTCTCACTTCTTCTTCCGCACTGTCGATCTTCTGTGGATATTGAGAGGATGCGACGGTATTCCTTTAGATGATTTCACCTGCATGGATTTCGAAGTCTTCTGAGAGCGTTCGGCGAAGGAAGGATCGGACTGAGCCCTCTTCTTAGCCTCTGCGTAGATCTGAGTCAGATGTGAGGGAGTGGGCCACCTGTCAGAGTTGAGGGTGGAGGGATTGCCGTCTCACCTGGTTGGATCTTCGAGAGCACCGGGTCGTGTGAAGTCCATGTCGTGATCCAATGCTTGACGGATTGTCATAGCAACGGGCAGACCAAAATCACCCACATGAGATATCCTCTCCACCTAGCCGTATCAGTGAGTGTAAGTAGAAGAGAGTGAGATCAAGAGAGGAGAATGAGATCAAGAGAGGAGAATGAGATCAAGAGATGGAACAAGGTGTTGGGACGAAGAATGATGAGTTGAGGAACTCACATCATGTCCCATGAATTCCAATATGCGACAGATAGAGTCGCCCAAGATGATGGTACGCAAGTGACCCACGTGTAACTGTTTGCACATATTGGGTGAACCAAAGTCGACGAGAGCCTTTAGATGTCAGATTTATCCTTTAATATGGTGTGCACCTTCTTAGGTTGGTCCGTTTGGAGAATTTCTTTCAGGCAGAGACGATGATCTCCCTCTGAGGTCTCTCTCAACTTGGCCATGTGTTGTACGACGGCTGCAACCTTCTCGTCCTGGACGACGTCATCGTGAAATCTTCACTGAATGTACTATCATACCTTGAGAAAGATCTCCATTCTGGGGTTGCCTGGGTTCACGAGGATGGAGTGTATGATGGAATTTTCTCCAACATCAACAGACTGAATAATAGAGTTCACTACTTCATCTGTCGTCTTTCCTGTGGATCTCGACAGTCCAATCGCTGCTGCTGTTTGGAAATGTGCCACTGGAGATGGATCGATTCGGGTCATCTTCGATACCAAACCATCATCCAAAGTAGGAAAGGATTTTGTGATAGCTTTTTGCATGATGTCACCGACTTCACTTCTTAGGTTCAAGGTGGAAGCCCTGCCTGAATCGAGCGAGAAGCATCGTCTTTGAGAGGAGTTATGTTTGATCTGCCGAAATCTCTTGCCTTCAGTGATCAGTTTCACTCGTAACATCATCTGATGTGATCAGGTCAAATTTCGATGATGCATGTGGTGACAGTCCCGAAAAACAACCGGACGTCCCTTTTCTTCCCCGTCTCGTCATTGTGAGAACGCCTCAGACGGAGTCTGTTTCATAATCCTAGAAACCCTCCGATGAAGAAGAAGAAGACAACGTATGGTTCACAGGATGTATCGGGTACCTCACCGAGTCCAAACGGTATGTTCCCTCTCAGTAAGATACCAAATCATCTTTCAAGTTCTGGATCTGATCACCTGTAGGTGAGGGTTCTCCATCTCCAGAGTCCGGCTCTCCAGTTCTGAGTGGGGAGAAGAAGAGTCGCTTGAGACAGATGACTGAGCAATCAAAGCTCGTACGAGGATACGACGAAGAGAAGGTACTGTAATCTAATCTAATCCATCGATGGATTGCTGAATTGGAAAGGCGGAAATGGAAGTGACGAGACCGGCACACTTTGGAGAAGTATTGAGGATTCCAATCAAAGCGACTCCAACGACACCAGTTTATTTGAAAAACGTAAGGATGATGCTTGATCACACCCATTAAGAAGAACAGTTTTGGAAGATGCTACTGCTTGTAGCTATCTTCTACGTAGTTCCATCCATTCAATTCGTCATCATCCAATACACTGAATTCTCACAAAGTGGCAACCAGGATGTCTGCTACTTCAATTTCAAATGTGCACAGAAAGTGGCGGGGATGTTCGCCTTCAATAACAGTACGCTCCATCTTTTGATCCATCTAATATCCAACAGTCCTCAGCAATATCTTATACATTCTACTGGGTATAGGGTTTAATGTCATGATCGTCATCGATTCGAAGAGGAAGGCAAAGAATGAGACTCTCGGTGTGGGCCTACACAACGACATGAGTCTATACTATTGCCTAGGTGGATCATCGTTCGGTCACTGCGGCCACCTCATCGCACGAGCATCTTCATTCGTTTTGACTTATTCTAGGATGGTGTCTGATGCTGGAGGGTTTCTTCTCTGGCTTATATCACGTCTGCCCCTCGAGGTTGAACTTTCAATTCGGTAAGTGACAAAGAACGGAACGATGTGACGATGATCAGACACCACCTTCATGGTTATCGGAGCCTCCATGCTGTTTCTGGCCCTCTATCAGAAGCGACAACCCACACTGTTGGGTGGTCCCTTTCGACGTGTGTTCTCGAAGAGATGATCGACTGACCCTTCCAGTCTACACTTCCTTCGCCATCGTCATTTTATTCAACACCGCTGCACTGCTTCCCATCTCTGCTGTCACGTGATGATCGATGAGTGAAGAGAGAATGATCGTTTCAGATTCTGGATCATCGTTCTGGTCTTGTGGACTTACTTGTCCATCTTGGGGTCATACAGTATGTACTTTTACAAGCGCATTCGATACGACAGGAACATGCTCTATTCTCTGTTCTTCCAGATCACTCACCCCGCTTTGCCCGCAGAAAAGGTACACACTCTTCTCATTGAATGATGGGATCTCATACTACATACATTCACGTACACCATCCATCTCTGACCCTCACAGGTTCGCTTTCTCTTCATTACGATTGGAAATGGAATCAACTACACCCTGTTAGGCTGGGCCACATGGAATGGGATCCAGATGGAATCCACCAAAGAATTCCCCACCTATCTCCTGTTCGTCCTTCTTGCATCTCTCCACACATCTCCATACACATTTCTGCTCACACCCTTCTCATCCATAGCAGGGCCTTGGCTGTACTGGACACACTGATCTACATCATCTATTACATCGTCATGAAGTATAGATCCGGAGAGAGAGTCTACCCCAGATGTTGGCTCATCCTCATGTTCATGGTTGTCACTGCCGTACGTACTCTACTCACACCTCACACTGAAGGTTCACCAGGGATCGGCCCTCAATTTTTTCACCATCGGAACGACAAACAAGTTCTTGAGTCCTGCTCAATCGAGAGCTCTTAACAAACCTTGTGTTGTCTTCAACTTCTTCGACGATCACGATGTGTGGCACTTCCTGTCTTCTTTTGCCATCCTCTTCCTCTATCTGGCAGTGTATTGGTGAGAAGATGAGAGGAGTAGAGCTGATGTGCACAGGTTGGATTTGGACATAGAGGAGAAGCCTCACTCAGAGATTCGGGTCTTTTGAATAAAATTACCCAGTGTAGTTCGATCACAATGATTTCGAGAATTTATCACATGGTACATCATCTCATGTTACCTCAGTGATTATAAGAATTGGATACACATAAAGACAGCAGAAATGGAAGATGATACAGGATTACCTCGAAAGAAGAGAGGAGCGGCAGAGGGAGGGACAGATAGACCCTCTAAGAAGGCTTCTGTTTCAGAAGAGCCTGCTCTAGAGGTGTAACATATATTTTTCTTTCTTCGTTCTGACCTTCGATTCTTCTGATCAGCATTTACTCTCCACATTCACCTTTCCAGTGTATAATACGCTAACGAACATTTAGTGGAACGAAGAGACTTTAAGGTATCAAAACAAGGCCATGATAAACAAGATTGAACTTTATCGCCAAGAGATTGCTCACCTGAATCAACGGGTAGGTTTCGCGCCCGACGCATGACTGATTCTCTACAGATAGACAGTTCGAATAAGCGGGCGGAGAACAACAACGAATGCCTGACCATCGCAGATCTGGCATGGAAACAGGTAATACAAGATCTCTTTACGGACTCACCAGATTAGTTACACGAAGGGCTAAGACAAACGTTATCAGGAGTTACACAGTCGCATGGAACAGAATCAATGCGACAATACGATCGTAAACCTTCCACCAGAGGTACTCCTCTTCACTTACTCCTGATCTACTGCAAGCATACTCTTCTGGAATTCTGACACACAACAGGAAACTCGTTCATCAACTCACTGCTGAACAGCTATAAGGATGATGCAGAGATGGATGACTACACTTCAGACCATGTGAGAAATAGTAAGGCGAAATGAACTGACAGAAGAAGGTGAGATCCTTCTATCAAGAGAGGAGCAAGGTTATCAGCCAGATCATGGGACAGATTGTTGAGATGATGGAAGAACAAAACAAACACATCAGAGAATTAGAGGCCTCGATCAAATCAAATTCGCCAGAGGAAAAGCTGAGACTGGCCCTGAGTGAGGCCGACCGACTAAGGAACGAAAAAGCGAGCTTATCATCCACATTGGACGAAGTGAGATCACAGAACGTGGCCTTGTGAGTGGAAAGGATAAGACATCCTGCTGATCACCGCAGACGTGCTTCGGATTCTAAATCCCGTGGAGTGATCATGAAGCTGGAGGATAAGATCAAGAACATCTACGGACAGATAGAAGATTGCCACGATCAGATCGAGGATGTGAGATGAACTCGTGGAGTAGATGGGTGACGATGACAGGCGCGAATGAAATTGATCAGAACGGAAACGAAGATGAAGGATCAAGCGGATGCAGCGAAAGAACAGCTGAAACAAGTGAAGGAAGAGACGGAGAGGGAGAAGGTAGGGAACCTTTACTCTCCACACTGACGTGATAGTCACAGAACACGACAGTAGTGGTGAAAACGGAGGGGGAGAGCAACGGAAAGTTGCAGATGAACAATGTGCCGGGAGACGTAACTGCGGAGATGGCAGAGTTGATCGCACAGAACAAAGTGAAGGGAAGTCACTTGGAGAGGATGCAAGAAGAGAAGGTGGCACTCGCCAGAGAGGCAGAGTCACTGAGGGCTGAGGTGAGGTGGACAATCTACGAGAGGTGACGGAGAACAGTTGAACAATCTGCCCTTGCATCGGGTGACATCCAGTCGGCCGTACCAGCAGCTGTATCATCAGATCGCGTACTTGACGAATCAGAATGATATCCTTCGACGAGATTGCGAGGGACTGACGAGCGATCTGAAGGTGAGAGGAGGGAAGGAGAGGAGACTGAAAGGAGCAGATGGAGAGACAGAAGGTGATGGAAGAGAGGGAGAGAGGGTCACAGGGACTGCGGGAGGAGAGAGAAGTGAGAGAAAAATCCAACAGGATGAGAGAGGAGGACATACAGAGGTTGAGGAGGGAGAGAGACGAACTGAGAGGCAAAGTGAAGGTGCTGGAGGGAAGCATGTACAGCCGATCCACCGTGCAGAGCTTGAAAGAACAACTTCAACAGAGAGACAGCGACTACAACAAGATGAAAGAGCAGATGGAGAAGTTGAGAGAGGACAGTAAGAAGTTGGCCGCAATCCGAGAGGAGACCAGGAGAGGCCAAGAGAAGCTGAATGAGACACTGGATCAGAGGAATTACGAGATCAAAGATCTCCAGGGAAAGCTGAGGGAGATGGAGAAGGTGAGATGAACGACAGATCATCGCTCACACCGACAGAACTTGATGTCGCAGAGACAAGCGAAGAAGCAGTGGGAGGAGAGAGAAAGAGAGCTGAAGGTCATCATCGAGGTGTACCAGAGGGAGAGCAAGGATAGAAGAGAGCTCCATGAGGTGAAGGTGGAACGAGGGTTAGATTAACAGGGTCAGATCAAACTTTCCGAACAGAGATACAGGGATGAGGTCCTGAGACTAGAAGACAGACTGAGAATCAGTGGGGGACACGATAGCGACAGTCAATATGTCCGAGATTTAGAAGTGAGAGTGAACGAGCTGGAGGACAAGAAGAAGGTGAGAGGGAAGAGAGAAGAAGACTGAGGAGGATAGGACCTCACGGCACGATTGGTGAAGGCCGAGCGACTGTGCAAAGAGATGAAACAACAGAACGACACCCAAAAGATCGCCAACGAAACATTCACGAACGAGTTGGCGGAGGTCACACAAGCCTACGAGGATTCTGTAGAGCAGAACAAGAAACTGACATCACAACTGCTGGACAAGGAGGACTCCCTCACTCGATTCATCGCAGATGTGAGTGGAGGGAGGGATATCAGAGCTAATGCGACGTAGAGCATCAAGAGAGAGCAGCAACAGCAGACGGCAGGACAGGACAGAGAGAGTCTGGTGGAGCAGTACAGACAGCTGAAAGACAGATCCGCTATGCAAGACGAGAGCATGGCCCGAGTTGAATCAAAAACGAAACTACTGGAGGCCCAGTTGGTGTGTAGCAAAGAGATCCTCCGTCTGAAGAGAAGCAGAGGAAAGCATTGGATGAATACAGGATGAAGGAGGAGATGATGGCGAGCAAGTATCGACAGATGGCAGAGAACGAGAGTCACCTGACCAAGAGCACTGTGCAGAGATTAGAAGACGAGCTGAAAGACCTGAGAATACGGCTACAGGTGACATAACGACGAGGGAATGGCTGACACCGAGCAGGAGAAAGTGAGTCTAGCGGAGAAGGAAGAATTCAAGAGCAGCTCGCTGGAAGAGAAGATCGAGGGGCTGAATGCCAAGATCTCCAACATGAAAGAGAGAGGCTACGTCGACAATGTAGAATCAGACGACAAGGACTTTTGGAAGCAGTCTTACCAGTACATTCAGGTGAGGGTGGATGAACGAGTAGTGGGCTGAGAGAGAGCAGAACAAGTTCAAGTGTTCGGTGTGCAACGACAGAGAGAAAGACCACATCATCACGAGATGCTGTCATGCCTTCTGCGGCACTTGTCTGAGGAAGAAGATCGAACTGAGGTCCAGAAAGTGTCCTCACTGCGGAAAGCCTTTTGCAGAGCAGGATGTCCACCCCTTCTTCTGACTCCTCTTTTTTGTGAGATAAACCCTAGTGTCTTGACGTTCTTTATTTCGTCGATCAACCCAGTCTGGCCATTCCTTTGCCCGCGCTGACCAAAGATTGAGTCGCGTCCATCTTGTCTGTGAACACTTCGATCAAGTTGAACTCCTTCAAGCCGATCTTGGTCAACACTTGCTCCAGCTCGTCCTCTGTCTTGGCTGTCTCTCCGCGTCTGTGGATGTTCATCTCTACCCTCATCCCCTCTCTCACCTTCCTCCAAAGACCTCGGGAAGCATGGCATACTTCCACATCTGGATGTCATTGAAGGACCCATCGATGATCAGCCTCTCGATGGTGTATCCGTCTGTTCATTGTCAAAAAGGAACATGGGACCACTCACCATTGTTCAACACAACGATCGTAGGCTTCGTTCCGTAACGGATCATGGTCGAGATGTCCTGGACGGTCACTTGGAGACTGCCATCACCCACAAAGAGGAAGGTCTTCTTCTCGGGGGCGGCCACGGCTGCACCGAGGGTTGCACCGATGGTGTATCCGATGCTTCCCTGCCTGGGTCACTTTGTATGGAGTTAAACCACTCACGTAAAAGATCTGAGCGATGAAATCGCAATTTCTGGGCATCATGGTCTCAGCAGCAGCAAATAGGGAGACACCGGTCTCGGCAACAACGATGGAGTTGTCTGGAATGTATTTGCTGAACCTCTGAAACAGTCGGTTGACCTTCAATGGTGCACCCTTCTGGGGCTCATAATCTTGAGTCTTTCTGTGTGAGCATCCCTCTGATGCTCTGTGATAGTGTTAAGATGGGACACTTGAACTTGCCTCACTTTTTGATGTTCATCGACGATGGATCCCGCTTGTTGACCTGAAGTAGTCAGTCGTTATGAATTGAATACAACATGACCATAAATAAAAGTAAGGATGAGATATGAAATAGAATCCACACCTTCTGTGTCAGCCCTTCGATAAAGTTGCTCATGTGAATCTTGTCGTATGTGTGATTCTGTATCCTGACAGAATTGTCATGGATGTCGATGGATCGCTTGTTTGGAATGTTGATTGTGAAGGCTGTCGAGGATCAATGGGTGAAGTGATGAGTGATAGGCTCACTGCCTGTATTGAAGTCCGTCTTGACCATACCAAAGAAGACCACCAGATCAGAGCTGTTGACCCTCTCTCTCACATATTCTCGGCTGTTGTCTCCCTATGAGGAATGAGGAAGAGAAGATGAAAGAGACCGACCATGTACAAGCCGATGAATTGTTCGTGCTCCTCGTCGACGAGACACTTTCCCATCATCAGGGCGGCGAATGGGATCCCCGAGGCCTTCAAGAGGCCCTCGAATTGCTTCTTCAGGCCCATTCTCTTCAAACCCACATCAGCAACGAAGATGGGCTGCTTGGCCTTGTTGATGGCCTCCACTGCCTCATTCAGTGCTTCATCGAACGCTTCATTGTCCAGTTCAATCTTGATCATGGACTTGATGCTGTCCTTGGGGGCTGACATCTTCGCTAGTGAGTCGCAGACGTGCGTCCTGTGCTCACCTCCATGTCGACCAGGTCTTGAGGGATGGACAAGTACACTGGCCTGGACTCCTTCAGACAAGTGACCAGCAGTCTGTCGATCTCCTCCGCAGCTACATGCTTGTTGTTCTGGTTCAAGTGGAAATGTCCCACAGTGACCTTACTATAGATGTCTCTGGGTACTGCGTAGTCTCCCAGTGTGTGGTGGAGGGGTAAACCGCTCGATTCTTTCGTGGTACCAGGTGCTCTATTTCGTTCAGCACTGCACACATACCAAAGATTACCCAGTGATCACCACGATGGGAAGACGCTCGGCGTAGGAGCCAGCCACACCGTTGATGGCAGAGAGCTCTCCGACACCGTAAGTAGTAGCCACAGCACCGATTCCTGTCGAACTTGAGTGATTGAATTCGGCATTCGTCACCTTTAATGCGAGCGTAAGCATCTGCTGCGTAAGCAGCGTTCAATTCATTGCAAGTTCCAACGTACTTCACAGGTGACTTGTTCAATTCCACGAAAAGCTGTATGAACTAAGCACATTAGACGTAGTATAGTACACACTGATAGGATGAAATCTCCAGGAACACCGAAGACGTGATCACAACCGATCTCCTTCAGGCGTGAGAAAAGGTATTGGGATAAATTCGTTTTAGACATTCGTGCTTGTTTCTGTCCTCTTTGCGTTCTCTTTGTGCGGATGTTCTCCACAAATTTAACTACCACCGAGTTTTCACTTTCGCCCGAGCACGTGACCCCGCCGGCAGAAAACTTTCCTCCGAAACAGTTGGACAACTCCTTCTGAAGTCCTGCATCACGATTCAGAAAGTACATATGTGAATGACCAACAGGGCGGTTTATTTTAGTTCAAATACATGGACACCCTAGCATCCGATCGTATTTTTTTCGTAAACTCTTCGATCTTCGATGGGAGGGTATCATAGTGCTGCTCTTCCTTCAATACAAGCTGGACGAATGTGATTCCAGAACTCACCCTCTTCATTCGTTGCTCTAGGATTCGCTTTCTGAATGTAGTCTCCGCAATAAATCGTTGATGTTCGAGCTCTTCCTCTGTCTCCATATCCTGACTCTTGTTCATCAAAGTTACTCTCTTCCGCATCGCCTTGGATTCCTTTTCAAGACGTGCATTCAGCAGCTTCTCTTTTTGGCTCAATCTGTCCTTGAACGATCTGCACTTTTTTGAGCTTACGATGGATGATGGTCTATCCTCACTTGAGGGCGGCATCAACGATGATCCTCGCAGTGTCCTTATTCATCTGCTTTCTTCCATTCTCTAAAACAGAAGCTATGAATATGCTCAAATAGTCCTGCTTTTCAGGGAGGCTCTCCTCTACTTGGGCGCTGTTCTGATGTCTGGCCTGTCGTTGCGGATTTCTTCGTACGTCGTAGACGGAATATTTCAGTTCCACGTGCTCTTCCTCTCTTCTTCTGTCCTTTCGAAATATTCAATATCATTACTTACAGCCTCGCTCACCAATGTGATGTTGGCGAACTCACGATCAGTGTCTTTCAATTTAGCTGCACATTCTTTCTCCATGGCTGTGTATTTCTGATAATCTTCCGTCAATTCCTGATGTCCGGGTTTGGTGCCCAGAAACAGATCTGCCTGAAAGCCTCTGGTCTTGCCTTCTTTTGTGTATATTCTGGTGGATTGTGTTATACGCCCCTTATCTCTATGAAAGATGACCTTCCGGTCTTCAGTCCCACTCCATCATTCAACTTCACCTCCGTTTTCTTTGCATCCAGATGAAAGGTGATCTTGCACAAATCCTTGTCCGCTGGTGTTGTCGGATTTTGTGCGTATTTCTGCGTCATCTTCCTTACAGCTTCCAGTTTTCTTCCGTCTGAAATCTTGGTCAGCGTGTCGTCCTTCAAGGTCGGATCTAGCGTGGCGCTTCGGTAGATCAGATGGTCGTCTCGGTCTCTGCGCAGCTGTTTAATTTCCATGAGAGATGCATCCCATACCCATATGTCTCTACAACTTTGCGTCCAAAGATGACGATCCTCGATATCAACCCTTCAACGTGTGTACCTCTCCAAAAGTGCATCTCCTTTCGTTGATTTTCGATCGTGACGATCTCCCTCAGATCGTAACTTCTCCCCCTCTCAAACTGTTCTATTGTCTTTCCTTCATTGAATTTTCTCTTGCGAAATTCTAAAGCGTCTCTGGGCAGTATCAGAATTGAAGACAGAGAATGGGCTCTCACTTTCGGTTCAGGAAGAATTCCTGCTGTTCGATGAGAATCGTCCTCTCGTCGTCAGAGTAAACATTGATCTGCCTTATCATACCATCTGATCGAAAGTAGTCTGCATAACTCATCTACTCATGTCAAAACGACTCCGTCAGAATGTCATACCATCACACAGCGGTGATACAAAATCTTTTTTTGTGAGCCAGGGTATCTGGAATAGAACTGCTCTCTACTGAGCTCGATACGATTGGTCCATGATGTTGGCACTTCTAATGCGTGAGATGCCTGTATTCGTTATCGGTAGCTTTTGGAAGACCATCACACCTCTCTTTCCTCTCGCGTCATCATTTCTTCTTTTGATCTATCCATGAATACAAATTCCCATTTGGCCATATCTTGCAATATAAAGCTGGTACCTTGCTGCTGGTCGACGTTGTACTCCTGCATGTTGACCCAATAATTCTGATGGTTCCATACGCTTTCAATGCCCAGATAACCACACTCCTCGTTTGCATTGAATTTTTCTCCTGTTGACGGCTCGATAAAAATAGGCCCCTCATTGTCCGTTTTGTGAGGAAGAACTAACACCCAGCAGTGAACTCTCTTCCCCAAGAACTCCGTTGTACCTACGAAATCTGATTACAAGCGAATGAAATGCCCTCCACCTCTAGTACTAACGCCCAGAACAGCGGAACCTGGTCGTGTGTCTGTCAGATCACCGGTTTTGGACGATACGGGGGTGACTGTTCTACTAGGAACTCTCTCTGGAGTGTCTTTCTTTTTGGTTAGGAACGAACTTTCCAAAACTGGTCTCTTGACCAAGAGCTTGTCGTATGTCGTTGACACCTCAGGTTCTACTTTCGTCTGTAGATCGTGAATTATTTTTCAAGAAAGCTCATCACCTCATCTTTCTCCTCCATCACGAGGTATGGGCATGATTTGGATGTTAAATCGCATTCTGTTACTGTTTTTGAGGCATACCCACTTACACAATAAGCATCAAACCCTGCTCCTGCAAAAATGTCCGTCACATTGATGAATATTGACGATTTCATACCGATCAACAGAGATGCTAAAACAATACTGAGGTCGAAACTGTTCCCTTGTTGCTCTCGAAACGTATAATTAGGAGAAGGCATTACCTCTGGCTGTGGTTGTCAACATTAGCATCTTGTTCGCCAAAACCCACCAATGAGTGAGGCTCCTCCAGAGGCACGTATTTAAAGTAATCAGTTACGAATTTGGCGCATCCGTTCACTGTATACAGCTCTTTGTACGGGAGTTTAGTTGGTTTGATGGTGGTGCAAACTAATTTCTGAAACTCATTAATGTAACCTATAGGACAAGGACGTACCTCCAGTCCGTGCTCATTTTTGGGAGTGAGAAGAAGTGTTGGTCTCTGTGAATAGTGCTGTGTGAATCCAGATCGAAAGACACCTACATGCTGTAATACAGCTATCTCTTCGCTGTTGTTCTCTGTGCTATTTTGTGGTTGATGAGACATTTTCGTGATGTGTCGATGTGACCGGGAAAAATAGGTTACGTAATTCTATTTTTGGTGTCAACATTATTGTTCATAAAAGACACGAATATAATGACGTTAGCTGCAAGGGTTATTTATGTATCACATACACTATGCCCGACTCATTCAAGTCACCGATTGCTGTTTTTCTTTCTTTTCGATTCCGACTTTTTCTCGTTGTAAATTGGTCGCGTTTTCAACATCACCACCACAACCAAAGATGAACTGGGGAAACCTTCGTGATAAGTTTACGAGTGGATTGGAAGTTGCGGCTGAATATGGAGGACAGCTGCAAGATAAGGCATTGAAAGCCGGAAAGGCGCTCAGGGTGAGTCTGATTGTCAAGACTATAGTCTAATCTCGCGAAGGCGGCGATGCCTGTTGGAAAGACATTTGAGATTAATGGGAGATTATACAAATCGAAACAGCTTTTGGGCGAAGGTGAATATTTTTGAAATCCTCAAGAGTTAACATCATTATATCAGGTGGCTTCGGATACGTCTGGTTGGCTCACGAGCAGAACAGCGGCGCGGCATATGCACTGAAACAGCTGATCATCACTTCGAAGGATCAATTGGAGCAGGCCAAACACGAATACAACATCTGGGTAAAAAATACAGCGTGTCACGAATGTGTCACTGAGAACATTCAGAGCTCACTCCCTCAACACAAAAACATCGTGCGATTGATCGACCACGCGACAGTGAGGTCACCAGAGGGAGGGACTGAGGTGGTCTTCATCATGGAGTACTGTCAAACGGCAGTGCTGGATCTTATGAATCAGAGAGTTCCTGGCAGATTCCCCGAAGGAGAGATCTGGAACATCTTCTGGGACACCATCAATGCCGTGGCGATCATGCACTCTCAGAATCCTCCCATCGCACACAGAGATCTCAAAGTCGAAAACGTGAGTTCTCTCTCAACGATGGATCTGATGTCCACAGATTCTCTTCTCACAGGTGAAGCATAACTGCAGGTGAAACCATCTAACAGAACAAGGGATGCTACAAATTGTGCGATTTTGGAAGTTCAAGCACTCGGACATATCAGCCGATGAACGAAAGAGATCGAATGAATGCAGAGGCAGACATCTCGAAGAATACCACCACCGAGTACAGGGCACCAGAGATGTTGGACTTGTACCGAAGGCATCTCATCAACGAGAAGGCCGACGTGTGGGCATTAGGGGCACTCCTTTACAAGGTATCGATCCTACTGAAAATGAGCTGAGGCTTCTCAGTTGGCCTACTTTGAACCAGCGTTCGAGGAGGGATCATCGCTAGCCATTCAGAACGAGAGGTGGTCCATTCCTGAGAACAGTCGATACTCGGCCAACCTCCACGACACAATCAGTGAGTCATTCACCGTCAAGATTGAGTTGACTCTTCAGAATTCATGTTGGTGGGCGATCCCTCCGCCAGACCGGACATCTTCTCTGTGCTGAACAGAGTGGCCAACATCGTCAAGATGCCTGTACCTCATTTTGTGAGATCGAATAACATCACGAACACCTGCTGAACAACGACCAGGAGAGAAACGCTCAACCTAGTCGAGAAGCACCGCAACAAGCCAACACCTCTCCTGATGATTTTGTATTCACCAATACGTCATCCAAAGGAGCACCAGCAAAGAATCTGTTTGATGTCATCGATTGGCAATCTGGTTCTTCAACTTCTAATTCATCGAGTCATGGAGGAGTTGTTAGACAGGTAGGATCTCCGTGTCAACAGCTGCTGATGATGACAAGGCTGGTGGTGAAAACAGAGGAGCAAGCAAGGGCACAGAACTTTTCTTCGATCTGGACGAAGGCAACCAGCAGAATGGAGGGGCTAAGCCAACCCCACCGAAAGTGGCAGCCATCACACCACCTACGCCCAGAAGGAATGCACCAGCGGCACCTGTTCAGAGCACCACTACCACGGAGACCCTCGATTGGGACATTGCCAAGAACTCATCTGGAAGGTCGGCAGAGGAGAAGCTGAAGAATGTGGAACAGAATGCACACCATCAGAAGATTCTGAAGGGGCTTTTGCAACTACCTGAGAACAAATACTGCGCAGACTGTGGCACAGTCAACCCAACGTGGGCTTCAATCAACTTGGGAGTGTTCATCTGCTTGACTTGCAGTGGCATACACAGAGGCATCGGTGTACACATCACCAAAGTGCGGAGTGTGAACCTCGATACGTGGGAGCCGAAACAGGTTGCTGTCATGAGAGCAGTGGGAAATGACAAGGCAAAGAGAGTTTACGAAGCTCAAGTTCCTTCCAACTACCCTGTTCCAAAATCTCCAGAAGACCCCAACCTCAAAAAGTGGATCATGGACAAGTATGAGTACAAAAAGTGGGTGGTCACTCATCCGAGGTGAATTGAACCAAGACAGATTCATCACGAAGGATGCTGCTCTATTGGCCTCTTTGGACCCCACTGCACCCTCTGCGAACACGAGCACGACCGCTCCCACGATCTTGACTCCTCCGTCCTCTCACCCTTCTAAACCTGCCCCTGCTACTGGTATGATGTGTATCCAATGTGTGAATCAAACTGATGATGTGCAGGAGGGTTGATGAGCCTGCTGGACTTTGACGACAAATCGAATGCCCCTCAACCGACAGCAAAGCCGAAGAACGATTTCTCTTTTGACTCCGACTTTGTTTCTGCCCCTACGAAGCCCGCCAGCTCCAGCGATCCTTTTGGTGATTTCAGCGGATGGCAAGGATCTACCAGTGCTGCACCTGCCCAGAGCAATCCAATGGCTGCTATCCATGCCATCAACAATGCTCAACCAAATCGCACTACAACACCCTCTTACTCTCTCGGCAATCAATTCAGCGGCCTCAATCTTGGCAGTAACGCTGGAGGTATGCCAACTTACGGTGCGCCAACAATGGGTCATAATACGGGAGGATTCAACATGGGAGCCAACAACATGGGAGGAATGAACAACATGAGCAACATGGGAGGAATGAACAACATGGGAGGAATGAACAACATGAACAACATGAGTCACATGGGAGGAATGAACACGGGAGGCTTTGGAGTGGGTATGAACAACAGCATGCGTCCGAACGGCGGTTCAGCACCAGTATCCAGTGTCAATAGTCCAACCAGTGTGAGGCCCAACACCTCTGCACCTTCTATGGACAACAACAGCCCATTTGGTAACCTCAAGTGGTAGAGTGACGTCACTTTATCAGCTCTCCCTTGAATAAACATCTTGAATGACGATGCACCATATGAACATGACCACTGTCCCTTCGCCCTTCACGTGACTTCTCCCTTTCCTTTCCTTCCCATCCTCGCTCTCTTCTTCTGTGCCATCTTCAGCTTGAGAGAGACCACGAGACACTCACCACTTTCTTCTTGTACTGACCCTCGAGGATTCGGTTCGCTTCCTTCTCCTTCCTCTCCTGCTCTTCCTGTTCCATGCGCTTTGACACTAAGGCGGCCAATTTGGTGCGGACATTGTTGTTGATTCGCATACGATCCTTCAGTTGGTGTTGAAGTTTTCGTAGTTCCGAACAGATCTCATCGTCTTCCCTGTGGAGTGTATCGATCTGAAATCATCAGCTGTATGAAGGCTTCGTGTCACCCACATCGAGGTCCTCATCGTCCAACAGCCCGATACTTCTCAGTTCCAGTTTGATTCGGTCTTCCAAGGCCAGCATCCTTCCAAAGCTGTAGTCATAGGTGGGAGGAACGTGCAACGGTAGGTACTCGGATTCCGTGCTGAATGGACAGACATCTTTCGTCGTGTACCAGGTTGTACTCTGCACGCGTGCCGCCTACTCCTCTTTAATCTACGCCACTGAATGACAACTCACTTCATCATCCTCCCTCAAGATATGATCCAACGTGCTCCCTTGGTTCTCAGTCATCTCAAAGGATATCACCTGTCACCAGTCATTCTCGATCCAAAGGATGAAGTCAGGGTGATAAGAGGGCATTCATGGGAACGAGATGATAGAAGGTGATGCAGGTGTGGAGAAGAAGAAAACTTACCTTTTCGTCAATGAGGGCGGCCAGCAGCCTCTGAGTGACCTCACCACAAGAGATAATGGGTTTGGATGAATCGTTCTCCTGTTTGTTGGAGGGCATGATGTTGTCCTCTGCTGTTCTACCTAATGGTGGTATGTGGAATGCCGGATCCTCAGGGTCCATCTGTTTGATGTGAACGGAGGATGGAGTTTCTCTCTACCTGCTGTGGGGAGATGAAGCGAAGATCTTCCTCGGTGAAGTATGCAAAATAAGGCTCTGTCCGCCCAGAAGTTGTTCTTGGGTGGATTGAGCAGTTCCGATGCTTTAAACAATAGATCTTCATCCTCCGAATCTTCCTCTTCGTCCGTGTAATCACTTTGATGTTCAGTTCTTCATCTCATCTTCAACTTACTCTTTTCCCTTCTTCTTCTTATCGTTCTTCCCCTTTCGAAAGTTGGCACTCTTCTGTCTCTTTCCCTTTCCTGCGGATATGCTCTGATTCTTTTCGTCCACAGAGGATGCTCTGTTTCGTTTATTTCGTGCCCCCTTTTTGTCTGGGATCTTCCCTCTGCATCATCATTGTCAGATCCCTCCAAATAGAATATTCTCACCGCGATCCTTTCTTTCCGTCCGCTGATTCTGTGTCGTCAATATCCAGTATCTCATCTTCTGAACTGTTGTGTATATCCTCCTCCCTCACAGCTGGATCTGATTTCATAAGCTCTTCATTCTTCTCCCTCTCACCTTTCTCTGAATCTGATGTAACCGGTGAATCCTATCATTTGTTCATCATTCAACTCGTCATCTTGTCCTCACCTCCGTTCGTTTGGTTGGTTTTTTGTTGGTGGTCTTCTTGCTTTGGCCCTTGTCCTTGGATTTTCCCTTTCTTGCAGGTGTCTTGGATATCATTGGGCTTGGTACAGATTTACCAGAACCGTTGTGTGTGTTGTTCTCTCCATTGCTTGATATCCCTTCCACGCCTATTGCACCGGTTCTCCAATTCTCCACCACATTCAGTTGTGCAGTCAGATTCAACTGATACTCCTTGAACGCCTTGCACATCGAGTCCATCTGTCATTTGTTTGTCTCTTCGATCAAACCCAACGGTAAATTGGAATTTGATTGATGCTTACCTCTCCCTTCAGGTTCTGTAAATCGCCATCTTTCCAAGAGTCTAACTGTTCTTGAGTGCACTGCAAGGCCTTTTGGAAGAGAGGTCCGATACCAGCGACAGACTGATCAGGGATTGGAAGAGAAGTAATCGTAGGTGCGTTGATAGTGCTGGTGGTTGCTGTTCCATGGCTTATCGGTGTCGGTGAGATGAGGTTAGGATTCTTAATTTTGATCTTCAAAGAACCTTTCGAACCATCGTCGGGACCATTCATATTGAATTATCCAACTCATAAATCCGCCACACTGGTCCAACTGCTCTTGGCCGATGATGATGGATCACAACCACCTACGATATCATGACAGGTTGACGTTGTCAATTGTATTGCGGATTTATTTTTCTATTTAATGCAAAACAGCGGGAATGATTCTTCCGCACAGAGCGCCAACTGTGAGGCCCAGGACCAAGCTTGTGATCTGCCACCCATCAGATGGTCACACATCGATCAGAAACACCATAATTGTTCCCGCTAACTCTTTCCGGTTCACCTCTACCTTCCCAGGTCCGATCATCATCAGCTTTGCTGTGGGTGAGTCAGCCCATCATTTTTCATTCATCAACAAGAGACCTCCATAAAATCCATTGGTGATGGCAAACAAGATGACAAAAGTGATCGGCCAACCATCGTGCCTTTTGAGGTGAGCTGCGCGGTGTCACCCATCACTCACTGAAATAATCTGGGCTTGACGCAGAGAAAGAGTAGGATGATGAATGCAGTTCGAGCAAATGTGCCTACGTACGACATGTTGTCATTCCACCGATCAAGTATGCACTTTGGCGTTGATTTTCCAACAAAATCACCAATGTTGAAGCACGTCTGGAGTGAATCAGAATTGACGCAAAGATACAGCGATAGTGAATGTCTATCTAGATAATGGATTGATGGGAAGACTATCGACCTTGATGAACAATTCTCACGATCAAGATGACAGGAAACCAGTCCCATTGATCCCGTTGAGAGGGAATGATGGATACAAGCCCCGGGAAAAGGAATAAGGTTACAAAATAGTTATAGAGAACTGAAAGAGCGGGTAGATAGATCTGTTTCAGTACAGTAATGAATTCACTCATTGTACGACCTGAATCAATCAGGACCGATGACGGAAGTACCTCAATCAGTATGAGAGGAGAGCCTCACTTTGTCGATGCGTTCGAATCTGAGATGAGATGAATAGGATCCATCGGTGGACATCTCACCTTTTCAGAAGCCAGACGACGCATGATGTACTGAGATTGCAATGACCTGCGAAGACGCCAGAAAGTGATCATACATATCACCATGAATAGGGCAGAGAACACGAAGTAAAGGATGGCACTCTGACGCAGGCCATCAGCAGTGTCGGGGAGTGCACCTTTGGTGATCAACCTGACCAAGGATATGATCAGTCCTGTAGCCCCCGATCTGATCTTGTCACAAGAGTTCTAATGTTTGATATCTCATCACCCTGAGACTAAGGCTTGTGTTGCCTCTGGAGGATATACTCCCGCTAAACCATACAGAGCTCCTTGGGCGATCTTTGATGTGTCATATAATGGGTCTCCTTTTCATCTCACCGCATCAATCAGACCAAACATGGCCGCTGCCGCCATAGTGATACCAAATCCCACAGATTTGGCTGTGCTGTCATCAACAAACGGTATGAAAAAGAAGGTGAGGCCAAATACTGCAAATCCACCGTAAATCTGCACTACACTGAGGTGCAATCATAGAATAGATTTACCCTCCAGGAGTATTTTCCAGTGATGTTGGCAAGAGAGAGTATGAGCAACACAATGAGATTGGGCACCCTATCTCAATTGAATCATTCCAAATGAGACGAATCATCTCGTAGTATGTATACGCACATATATGCTACTGACAGATTGAACTCGAAATTATAGCCGGGAAACAACAGCTCAAAGTAATCCTATCTGTAGTAAATAAGACGTTTACCTCGCTGCCATACCACAGCTGTCAACATAGATATCCACGGTGCCTAACATTGTAAACATGGTCCGAAATCATTCGATCTCACCAGACATCCTGCACCTAACACAAAGAAAGAAATATACACTATGTGATACTGTGTCTTTGAGGTTGAATGGAGTCATGCACCCTCACCTTGTCGCAGGGGTATGATTCATCATCACAGAGCGAATCGTGCGTTTCGATGTATACATTCTCTTCTAGCTCTACAGGTGTCCATACAGAAGAGTTGGACATGCCCAAAAGCAAGATCGCCTGTCAATTCGCGCATGGTAATTTGATCTACAATGCGCTCGTTTGGCGCCAAATTGTGCAGTTCAATGGACGATGGGGATCACCGAGCTGAATCCTGAATTGTACGAGTTTTTCACATATGCAGATCAGTTCGTTCTATCTCAACAGGAGGTGAGTCATTGTGTAGTATGTATATGAGGCCATCTGATCTGAAGCAGGAGGTTGTGGACGTGCAATGGAATCTATTGAAAGATTACACAGAAAGTATACTGAATTGCACGAATCCTTCTCACAGTGAGTCGGTCACCATTCAATTTGAATGATACTTACCATTCGCAGCTGAGGAGCAAGTTCGTGTCGCTTTGGGGGTTCTCTTCTCTTGCAAAATGTCTTCAAGCGTAGTAGAATACTTACACGGTGACGTATTGTCATTGCTCAGTGAATGAGACGAAGCAGAGAGGACGAAAGTGGGATTGAAGAAGACATTCAACAACCTCTTGAGTCTTCTGAACATATCAGACATTCACAAGATACGTGAATCTTACGATCAGCTCAACCACTTGAATCAGATCTCCAAACAAGTCATGGATGTCAGAAGATTGTTATCTGCTGTACAAGAAGAATTCCGCATTCGGTGAGAAATAGACGTCGATTACGTTTTAATATTGAGTGTGAACAGCGGATTGCAGACTGAGATCAATGCCTTGTGTCAGATTATCCTCTCAAAGGACGTCAGATTGAGGAATGTGATCCATCACTGCCTGAACGACCACTTTGTACAGTACAACAACAGTATCGACAACATGGATGAGTCTGTGAATGACGATGGAATGATTCGTATCGAGGAGATCTGTGGTTGCCTCAGCTCACTCAATCTGTTGGAATCGTTCGAGGATATCATTTCCACCATCTTATTCAACCAAATTCGAAAGAAAATCAACCATGTGAGAGGAAGAACATCATGAAGATAAATGATAAATGCATTAGGTATGCAAAGGACAGTACGAAGAAGAGACTTTTAGTTTAGTGATGGAGTGGATAGAGAAGGTAGCATTCACATGGTTATCCAGGATAGAACAATCGATCATATGTGATTCTCCAGAGCATAAGTCTGTCTTCACACACTGGAGGTCTCGTCTGGACTTTTTCTCCTTTGAGTACTACGTGAATCTCAGGTAGTTTCTTTGTTGATGGATTGCTCTGATGTATTCACAGAACTACCGAGCTGTTTGATATGATTGTACAATTTCCCGATACAGTTGGTGCATTGCGCGATCTGAGGAGGTGTTTCGATCGTTTTTGTCTGATTTGACCAGTTTAGATGTTTGCTTCGCACAGGACAGCATCCAAGAGTGATTTCTGAATTGAAGAAAGTGTGGGTATCGATCCATCTGGAACCAGAATAATGATGCACAGACTACAACAGCGGTTATTGCACCCAGGAGCAAACACCAATGATATCATCTCCACCTTCATCAACATCAACAAGTCCATGCGTCTTCTGGATTCAAATGGAGTGACCTTAGAGCAAGTCAGCGAAGCTGTGAAGTCTTACATCAGAAGTCGGGAGGATGCCATGAGGTGTATTGTGACCAGCTGCATAGAGGTACATCTATTTCCAATTTTACATCTAACTGAATAAGGACACCACAAGCGAGTTGTACCAAGAGTTGATGTCCGTTTCGGATGAGACAGTTTCGAACGACAGCAAGTCACAAGGTGTGAAGCGCAGATTACAGCCGTGTGACAGATATAGGGAGAACAATCTATGGAGACGGTAGTGTAGACGGGGACGACACATATGAAGAGTCACATACATGGCACCCTGACTCCACCTATGTTTCATTCTCTGATATCCAATCACAGAGGAATGTCAATCTGATAGGTGAATTTGCTCTTCTTGACAGATGATGACGTCTGCAGGCTCTTTAGTGGATATCTGGGACAATATAGACCCGTTTGTCTTGGAGTACAAACAGATGCTGGCTGAGAAGTTGATGGCATGCGAAGATTATGACATTGATCAACATGTACGTAGATTGTACGTACATCATCTTATCATCACAGGTCAAAACGCTGGAACTTCTAAAGTTGAGATTTGGAGAAGGTCAATTGCACAACTGTGAGATCATGATCAAGGATATAGCAGATTCAAAGAGGGTTTACAACCATTACAGTCGAGAGATGGTGAGGGGAATGTCACAAACAATGATGACAAGATCAGGAGACAGAGGATGTCTGTGATATGCAATCCAGCATCATCTCACACTTGTTCTGGCCAAATATTAAAGATGAGAAGTGCAAATTTCCATCAGAGATTCAGAAGTAAGGATTGAAACAACGAGAGAATGACTGAAGCATACAGAAAGCGAGACGACTATCTTCAATCTTATCAGAAACTCAGGCCATTACGAGATCTGGAATGGAAGGACAGCGCAGGATGCATCAAGCTACAGCTTGATTTTGAAGACGGGAGAAGTATTGAATTCAGTGTTTCACCAATTCTGGCTGCTATAGTATATTCATTTCAAGAGACAGGTTAGTTGATGTCTCCCACAACTTCTAAAGAAATTACACAGATACTTGGAATATCAATGACTTATCAACCTTACTGGAAATGCAATTAGATCTACTGAAGAAAAAGTTGATGTACTGGGTTAACAACGGTGTACTGAAAGAAATCGCAACAAATGTGTATCAGGTAAGTGAGGATAGAAGGAAAGAAGGCCAAAGAAAACAGATAGTGGAATATGCATCAGATAAATATTCAATGGGAGGGGCAGCAGAAGACGAAGATGAAGGGGATGATAATCAAGCACAAATGGCACAACAATGCATAGTAGTAGAGAATTATATCTGCAATGGTATGCTACGCACCTTTCCCTCTCTTCCACTAGAAAGAATCCATGTTATGCTGGCTTCCTTTGTAGATGACTACTCTTTATCAGCTACTCAACTCTCTGATTTGATGTGTAAGATGATCAAAGAGGAGAAAATAGAAGGAGGCCCTTCATCGTACAGCTTGAAGAAATGATGATAAATCTGAGCTGCATTTTTATCTTGGTGTAGAGAGCTGTGCAGATTTTCCTTTTTTCCAATCATGTATGATTGTTGTCCCACAGCCACAGTGTGGGTTTTCGTTCCAAAGTTGATCTGCACTAACAGTCTCTGTCAATTGATGATGAAATCAGGTGCAACGTGATCTCGAACGCATTTTCCTTCTCTTTTTCTTGACGCTTCACTAGCGCTCTCCCTGGAACAGGCATCTGTGGACAGGATGTGCTTCATGTTAGACTCTCGTCACATATGCCACAGATATTCCGTCACCTGCCCTGAAGTCATGTAAATTTGACGTGGGGTGTCAAATTGTGCAGCTTCTCAGACTCATCTTGGGTGCCTTCTTCACTTCTGGTGGCTTGGACTGGCTTGATCTTCTTCCAATATTCTTGCCACTCGTCATTAGTTCTGTGTCCTCCTTTGATCTTGCACTTGTGCTTCCTGCTCAAGATTAGATGTGACTCTTGAAAAGAGATTGTTGAATAGGATGAGTGTATCACTCTGTTTTCCTGTGTTGCTCAGCACTTTGAATGACAGTGAACGCAGCTCCTCAAAATCCCTCTCTATTTCTATAGAATGGCCTGACCAACTTGTTTGATGGAGATTAATTCTGACAAGTGGCAATCGATCATCGCTCAAAATGGAAGATGTGATACAATAAGATGTGATATGATGAGATATGATGAGATATGATGCGATGTGAGGCGATGTGATGTGATACAATGTTGATATGATTGTCTAATCATTTTGGATGATTTCGAAATCATGTAATGTCCAAATCATGAATTACGTCATATAATTTGAGTAATCTCAACAGAATATGCTTGTGGTGAAGGATAGTCGGTCAACATGCACCACATGAGCACATCAGATCAAGGAAAGTGGAAAGAAGAAGACGAAAACAGTTGTAGACAAATATCAATTCCATTCCAAAGTCAAAAATTTCAAGTTAAGAACGAGTTTTCTAAGATTGAAACTTCGCTGCAATTTCACAAACTTTTTTTTGACTATGAGTACTTTCTACCAAATGTGACGTCAGTTTGCTTATATCTCTATTCATATGCCAGATATAAGCTCATTTAAAATTATCAAAATCCCCCCTACAGGCATTGGAGTTCTATATTAGATTGGTATTTCTGGGACATGGTAATCATTAAAGCACCAATGGCCCCTCCTCCTGACTCTAATCATCCTTACTTACCTCCTCATCACCCCAAACTGCCTCGTCCTGCACCTTCTTGTCCCAATCCGTATCGTCCCAGACCCTTGCCACATAATCCTTCCCCTTATCGAGTCACCCATCACGCTTGCCAAGGCTGGTGTTGAGCATCCTAGATAAAATCCTCACTCAAAACGTTCATCTCTCGTCTCCAGATCCTTTCTGCCAGGGCGTCAGGGCTGGCTGGGCTGTTTGTCGATTTTTGTTTTCAGAATTCGCATCTGCAAACCGCACTGGAGACTGCAAAAAAATAGAGGTGAAATCACAAAGTCATCCATTCCACACAGATAGAGAGTTACATGTTCAGATTTGATTTAGCGTCCTGCCTTTTCTGACGTGCAATGATGGTGCTTCTCAGTTTGGTCCAATTGATCATATCTCTCATTGAACGCTCGGATTACAATCATTTGTTTTCTGATAAACTCAATCTTATTTTCCAATTCCTTTTGCGTCTCTTCCAGCTGAACCTCCAAAGACATTGTCTTGTTTTTGCATTCTATTTGTAACCTTTTCATTTCTGCCTTGTGCTCTTTCTCTTTCTCTTCTATCAAATCCTGTAACCTTTCTTCATATTTCTTGTTGTTCACCTTCATACACTGTTTCTTGTTATTGTATGATGCTAGCTCCTTCTCAAATAATCCCTTTAGATTATCAGATTCTTCATTCAGTTCACACTTCTTGTCTCTGATCTTTGTATTCTGTATCCTGAGCTTTAAGTGGTCTACAATGCTTTGTGGAAGCTGAGAGACTATATCATTGTATGCAGAGCTCCACCATTGGGCCATATTAAAATGTAGTAATCAGGTAATACAATAGTAAATATAGTAATTTGGAAGAGTAAATTAATAGTAAATGAACAGTAATAATTGTAAAAATAGTAAGTTTGAAATGGTGTATTATAGCGAATTTATGGTAAATATAGTAAAAATTTGGTGTTTTTTGCTCTTTGAATACATAAAAAAAGAAGATTTACCTGTTTTACTATGTTTTACTATGTTTTACTCTGAACTTCTAGTTTATTCATCTGTAATATCCCCTGAGTTCTCTGCAGCCTGCAGAATTCTCCTCCTGATTCTGTTCCTTGCATCTGGACCATTCTCCTTCTTCACCAATCTACTTATAGTGCTGAGATACTTTGTTTCAGCTGATATCTCATCAAGGTAATCCTTGAAATCTGCAGGGTTCCTACTCACATACACTCTGATACCCTCAGGTAAATGTTGAATCTTCATCCCAGGAGGTGGTCTCAGGACTGCTGCTCTGTTTGTATGACCAGCATTCAATTCTTTCTCATATGCTGAGTTTCTCAATCCACTATATGGTACAATCTTAAACTGTTCATATTTAGCATCTGGATCATCATACTGTTCAACACATTTTTGAAACACCTCAGGAGGTGTATGTTTTGCCACACATCCCAAGAATTGCTTTTTAGGTTTATTCATCAGCCAACTTACCTGCCTAGTAAGATCATTAGCTTTGTATTTGCTGCCAGATACTTGTTGTATGCTTGTTGCATCATCCCATGATCCTGATCCAGAATTGCTTGAAACTGCACTAAGCTACTTAAAATTGAAAATTATCAGTAGAGATATTTATTTATTAATAAAGTTGGTGAGCCGATCAACCCAAAGATCATCATCTGTGCTATCACAAGATAGATTATGATAAACATCATATCTCTGTGCATCAACTGCAGACATCCAATTGAGTGCTACAGCATCTTTGATTGACACTTGTGCATGAGTACTAAGGATTCTTTTGAATGGTTTGGGTCCTTGAGGAATTAGTAATCAGCAGTGCTCATGAATG